>BPLS01030186.1:53911-70539 GCA_019656275.1 Rhododendron kiyosumense | reverse complement strand
AAAGAACTTGGGTTGCAGAAGGTGCATATTGAAGGTGATTCCCAATTGGTGATTGGCATGATTCAAAAACAGCAAGATGTCAACACATTAGAGTTATGGTTCTAATTGCGAATGTGACCCGGCTAAGGCAGGAGTTTGATGATACGAGAGTGAGTTTTATTTGAAGGATTGGCAATTCGGCGGCGCATGTTGTGGCCAAAGATGCTGTGAGAGGGAGTGAGATTCGTTCATGAGAATTCTATCCCCCTCCCCCCCCCCCCCCCCGTCGAAAGTCAAGCGAGCTAGGCAATGTGATCAAAGACTCACGTGGCTATTTTAGAGCGGCCAGAGGTATTCACTATGGGTATTTGATGAGCCCAATAGTGTTGGGGGCGATGGTGGCATGAGAAAGTTTGGTCTTTGCGAAAGAACTTGGGTTGCAGAAGGTGCATATTGAAGGTGATTCCCAATTGGTGATTGGCATGATTCAAAAGGAGTGTAGACACCCCAATCCGGACCTCGAAAGTACTTTTAAATGTCCTGATGATGAAACAAGGGAAACAAATACCTTCGAGAGCTTGGATGAAGGACTCCCCCAAATCCAAAAAGCCCAGAGCTAATCCAAAAGCCCAGAACATACCCAAAAGCCCAGAGATGGACCCTTAGTACGGCGCGATACACCTCTACACCGCACGGCATAATAGATTTCATTACGCTGCACGAGGTCATGAGGTCAACCGCACGACATTTTGGATAAAGTTCTAATTGGCTCAGCTAGCTGTCGGCCACGCCCACTTGAGCCACTGCTACAAGTTAGCTCAACCGAAAAGGCACTTCTGGCCCGCCCAGAAAATACCTCCACCATTTGAATTTCAAAATCCTTGGCTTTTGCCTATAAATACAACCCTCCACTCAAGGGAAAGGGGTCATGTATTCATTTTCTCTCTCATCATGCTTTCACACCCATTTCTCACCCCCAAGTCTTGAGAAAGTTGCTCTTAAAAACATTCTCAAGGTCCTTTTTTCCTAAAAGTCCCCCATTTTCCTCCTCACCATTGAAGTGAGTCTCCTCGCTCACTTCAAGTCCCCCAACTACCCAATATCCACCTATTAAACCATACTCACAGCTTCCTCTCCTCACCCGGGCTCACCCGCACTCATTTGTAGTCGTCTATTTCCGTCCAAGCTCAAAGATCAAAGGTATAAACTAGTTTCCTTGGGGTAGCCTCTGTCCATACCCCTAAGGGAATCTTTCTGTGGCCAGGATTAACCTCCTTTGGGTTGGATCTTGGCTTAAAAACCATTTTCAAAGCAAAAACAAGTCTCTACACTGAGAAAGCTACACCGCGCGGCACTTTGATGCATTGTGCGGTGTAGTGTTCTCAGACGCACGGCGTTTCATGTTACTGTTTTCATGCTCAAACCGTCTGGGTCATAGCTATCCACTGTCAGGCCTATTTTTTTGAAATGTCTGGCATCATTGCTTTCAAAATAGGACCATATCTACAAGCCATGCTATGTTTTAGAAATAAAGCTTATTCGGTCAGTCTGAATGATCAAGAGTTTAAAAGTTGGTTTTCGTCCATGGCTTGAAAGAATGGTACCTTTCAGAATGGTCCAGTAGTAAAAACATTGTCTGATACTAGCAGAAAACCTCGCGCGTTGTACTCAAGATGCCGGGCGGCGTTCTGAAACTTTACAAAGGCCTGAAAGCAAAGAGGATACCCTGCATGGCGTTTTGTAAAACCGTGCGCAGTATTGAGAAATGCTGTGCAGGAGAATACTGAGATCCAGATAGTTTCTGCCAAGAACCCATTTCATTTTGCATCAACTTTATCATCATTGTATAGTTAACACCACGTGCACATCAACGTGATCTATTACCCATGTCCCTTTCCCCTTTTATTTGTCTATTAAAGAGTTTGATATTCCAAAAGATACTTTAAGTTTACCCCTTTTGAAAAAGTTTAGTAGAGACCGGTTTTACCAGGTGAATGGGATGCATTTTTCTCAACAAAAACCTTCCCCATTCGTAACGTGGCTCCCGAACCCAAAGTCTTAAGGTTTTCGCTAAGACAAAAAGGCCTTTTCCTTTCAAATCAAACTCTCGGTTTCTCGGATCAACCATCTCAAAAATCCAGGTGGTGACTCTTTTCGGGCGCACGCTAGTCAGGGAGCCCACAATGCCGACTCTACTGGGGACTATTGTTAATCAAAAATTTGGAAATCAATACATGAATGAACAATTCTTCAAAAGCCTGTCAAAACAGTATGCTCCGCGCTGCTGAAAAATGGGGTGGTGACATAACAAGATTTTATATCCGACCACTCCGGACTGGGGCTTTTATTATTGTTCGCCTGTGTAGTTTTCTCCAAAGATTTGATTAATAAAGTGAGCCAAGCTTGAAAAACACTTTCAAACGGAAAATTTTCAATATCTTCCGAAAAATCAAGGCTCTTTTATCCTGTACACTCTGCACCGCACAAGCCTCGCTAGTGCGTTTCGGTAATCTTGCCCGATTCGCCGGTGACAAGCTCTCCCGGAATGCCTTGCAACCCTCGATGATGATGAGCCATCGTGTTGTTCGACCATTGTCTTGTAATACACTTGACATGGGGAGTACATCTTGGCTCTAGTCAGGGGAACCCTTTTGAGACCCAAACCGGCCTTTGCACTTGTACATAACCATAGAACCATCCCAACTAGGACAGGAACCCATGGCTAGGACTTGTGTGATATACCTTGTTTATGTATTTATCTTTTCCGCACATACATATCATTCATGCATTATTGCATTCTGCAGGCTAAGGCTTAGGACTACCTTAGGATTTGGTCAGTCTAGGAGACTCTAAATCCATGGAGTTTGTGATACCTCCGGTATTCGTCATGCCCGAACGGCTCCCTTGGTCTAAGAACGAGCCTTGATAGTGCAAGTATCAGGATTCCGATAATCACATTGCCCTGTCTCGGATGGTCAAGATAATGAGATTGGCTCTGATTCCGAATCATTCGGAATTAAACCTGCCTGACAGAACCTACCCGGGTTATGGCAAAACTTCTGTGCAAGCACCTTAAGTGAAGGCTGGACTACGGTAGGTCATAGGCCTAGGACTACCTTAAGATTCGGTCAGTTTAGGAGACTCTAAATCCATGGAGTTTGTGATATCTCAGATGTTCGCCGTGCCCGAACGGCTCCCTTGGTCTAGAATGAGCCTTGATGGTGCGAGTATCTGGATTCCGATAATCACATTGCCCTGTCTCGGATGGTCAAGATAAGGAGATTGGCTCTGATTCCGAAGTATTCGGAATTAAACCTGCCTGACAGAACCTACCCGGGTTATAGAAAATCTTCTGTGTGAGCATCTTAAGTGAAGGATGGGGGAATGAATGGAGAAGGATGAACATTCTCAAAGGATTAAGAGTTTCCTCTTTTGCTTGCCAAACATTGGTCGACCACAAGAAGAGACTGTACTTAATTGGTTTCGTCCCTCCCGATGACTTGTTCGCATAGACACCCTAAAAGGCATGGAGTTGTTTGAGGTTCAAATAGTGCAAGAAGGGCAACCGTCGATCGAAACACCATAAGAACCCTCAGTAGAAATACCACCCGACAGTCCTTTGCCAATGGCCGACCAAGGAAACGGGGTAGAAGAACTTAGGCAGAACATGGCTGCCCTAGATGCTTAGTTTAAACAATCCCTGGCCAACGTTGATGCACAACTCAAGACCTTTATCACGTCTATGAAAAAAGACATGATCATGATGATGGAAGCCATGTAAGAATTTAGCGATAAGATTCAGGCTAAACCTCACCCGCAGCCCGAGCAACCCAAGGAAGAAGAGCCCGCCGTGGACTCCAAAATGGCCACTCTTTTGGCTAAGATTAGCAAGCTAGAGGAATCTGTCCAAGAGACTTGACGACTTGGGAAATGAGAAGTAGACATGAGCAAACTATGCCTATTTCCCAATGCCAAGCTATTAGAAAAATTCAAAGGTATAGACTTTGCCAAGTTTGATGGCACTGGTGATCCAAAAGCACACCTTCAAGGCTATGTCGGCTCTCTTTCCATGCGAGGGATTGAGAAAGAAGCTATGGCGTAGCTATTTCATGAATCTCTGTCCGATCCAGCTTTGCAATGGTTCCTCACACTTGAGCCATTAAAGAAAAGAACTTGGGAAGATATTGGGACAGCTTTTGTAGCCCAATACGACTTCAATGTTGATCTGAAAATGACTACCAGGGAGTTAGAAAGCACTAAGATGGGCGAAAAGGAGAATTTTGCCGACTTCGTGAAGCGATGGAGGGCCAAGGCCGCGCAAATGCAAAACAAACCGGATCTCAAGGAACAGATACGGATCATAACCAAGAATCTGCTAAGTTCTTTTGCCCCGTACATGATTCTCCCCCAAGCTGCCCCAAATTTCAAAACCTTCTATGATTTAGGCCTGGCTGTAGAGGAAGCTCTACGAGATGGCACTTTAGAAAAGAAGGAGACGGGATCAAAGGCCAAAAGGGTATATTCCGGCAACAGCAACATCCTTCTAGGAAACACTAATCAGGCTGGAACATCATCCACTAAAACCGTAGAAGTCCACCAGATTTCCGAAAATCCAAAAACCCATAACCGAGCTTTCACTCAATTCAGCACCCCAAGGTCTACGCTACTCAAGAAACTTGCAGAGGCAGGGGTGCTGAAACCTCTTCCCCCATCAATCACCATTCCACCTAACTTAAACTAGAATGTCTATTGCGAATTCCATCAAATGTCAGGTCACACCACCGACAATTGTATCTGCCTTCGTCATGAAATTCAAAACCTCATTGACAACAAAGTCATTGAAACCCCTCCCTTAGATAAACCAAATACCATTTCAAACCCTCTACCACAGCATAACACCTCTTTCTGCGTCAACCAAGTTGCATTGGCTTCAGAACAAAACACCCAGGATTTCGATCCAACTCTCTTTATCACCCCGAATACCGAGCCCAAACCTCTAGTGAAAATCCCCAAAGAAATTACCCTTTGCTTCCTGTGGGATGGAGATGACGCGTGGAAAGATCTTATTGCCGACTGAGAAGCGTTCGAAGCGGCCAATTTGCAAAGGAACGAAGAACCACCGTTTGAGCCAGAATGGGAAGTTGATTGGCAGAACATTCATGCAGATCCTTTGCATGGATCTTCTTTGAATATGATGTTTGGATGCAAAAATTATCTTGGATGGGAATGGGACCCAACCCCGAGCGAGTACCAACTGTTGGCCCCAAATGACCGCTAGATATGTTCTCCTTGCCAGCAATATTCGATGAAGGATACCAGCCTGAGATAGCAACTCCCGCTTGGCCAGACTTCCACCAAAATTTCTTCGAACATGACTTCGGCAATAACTTTGGGTATGCCCTATGGCCTGAAAATCCCAAGCTCCCAGAAATGGAAGAAGAAGTAGCTAGTAGCGAATTCAATCCCATGGATTACCTTGAAGAAGAAGCAGAGTCAGAACCATCGGTTACCTTCCCGAAAGAAGTCGATGTTGCTATGATGAACTTGTGGGAGGACGAGCCGAGAGCCAAGGTAGGACATTGGGCCAACTCTGAAGTAATCAACACAAGGGTAGAAAACGAGGAATGGACTGTAAACAAGGCAATAATGGAAGCCGAACAATGGAAACCAGAGGACCTGTGGGAAGATTTGGTCATCGCCAACCTAGCCTCCAATCTTCAGGATACCACCATTGGGACCAAACGCAAAGCCCCTGTTGATTTATGGAGTGAGGAATCAAAGTACTGTCATATTCATCATTTGATCCGAAGCGGGCGTATCTACCAGCCCCCCAACCTCCAAGCCGGAGAATCCCCTAACCCTGCAGCTCCACTCGCTAAAGAGCCTTCAGACCCTTCACCACCCCAGAAAAGAATACCTTCTAACCCTTTGCCCTGCCAGCAAAAGAACCCTCTCGCCCTGAGAAGAACCCCGAGGGAGCCATTAAACGACAACTCGAATAGACTCAAGCTAGGATGTCTGTTTGGGATGTGCTTGTTCATTCCACTCGTCATCATGAAGGACTTATCCAAGCTCTCTCACGTCTGGAAGTCCCCTCCACCATAACTCCCGAAGAGCTTGTAGCCCTCATCAAAACCATACCCATCAAGCATGCCATCACTTTCACCAATCGAGACCTACCCGTTGAAGGAGCAGATCACAACAAGCCACTTCATATCACTCTGAAATGTTGCAATAAATGGGTTCCAGTGATCCTAAATGACAATGGGTCAGCAATCAATGCCTGCCCGCTCCGTGTTGCTTACTGCTTGGGGTACCAAAATAAAGACTTCTCTCCTTCAGAAGTCAAAGTCCGAGCGTACGACAATACACGACGGGAAGTGGTTGGGACCCTCATGCTGCCAATGACCTTCGGATCGTACCAAACTGAGGTGGAATTACATGTGATAAGCATCCCCGTTTCCTTCAACCTATTGCTTGGAAGACCTTGGCTGCACCGACCGGATATCATGGCCATACCTTCCACACTCCATCAGAAGGTTCGTTTGGGTCTCGAAACGGGCATGCTCACCATCAATGGGGACTCTGGAATCCACACGCCCACTGAAGACAATGCCCTACTCTTGGAAATTCAACATGGCGAAGAAGACATTGCTCTGGGTGGCTTCTCGTTGGATACATCCAATCTCGTCTTTTCAGTCAAAATTGATAATGACTTTCTCATCAGCAATGTTGCCCTAAAAATAATGAAAAAAATGTCCTACATGCCGGGGTTGGGATTAGGAAGAAACCTGCAAGGTCCTCCAAAGTTTAAAACTCGTGGAACCCTGATGCGTACTACGGGCCTTGGATACTTAGCCTTAAACGACAGTAGGGTGGAAAAGGGAGATAGGTTAGAGGATTACTTTATCAAGGAAAAGGCAAAACAAGTCTATCAAAGACAGCCAGAGCCTTTCTGGGACAAAGAAACCAAGACTCTGCTTCTGGGATTCAAGATATTCGCCAACGATGTTTAGCCAGAAAGCGAGGAAGAGTTTAGGTTACAAAGAAGCATGTAGAACCAATTGATTGGGTCAAAGTCTTTGATGAAGGGAGTCTGGCAATCCTGTTTAGGGAGGACGAACCAAAAAGTACAGTCATGGAAGCAGAAGTAGTGATGCTAAGACAGGAAGCCCTTGAAGATCCAACTTCACTCATCATGGATACCATTGGAGATTATGAGAACTAGGTCTTCTTACTAAGCGCAACTCACCACAGATCTGAATCTGAGTTGTCCAAGTCTTTTGAGTCTGCTAAATCTTTAGAGTCTGAGTTAGGACCTCTTGGCCCAACTCTTCATCATCTATATTTCGAATTTGAGTCAACTCGTGTGTATGGTGCCCTCGAGGCCTTTGCTAGTGATAAAATAAAAGAACCTGATTCCGCTTACTTTTCTGATCTTGAAATAAGTTGTGTCAACCCTGATAATGAGGAGACCGATTTCGATGGGAATATTCCTAAAGAAATTTGATCTCTGGTTGAAAGGGAAGACGAAAGGTATGCTCAGCCTATAAAAGAAGAAATTGTTTTAATAAATCTGAGAGATGAAGGGAATCCCCGAACGATTCAGATCGGTTCCGCGCTGTATGTAGAAGAGCGTCAAGCCCTCACAGACTTGTTAAAAGAATTCGAAGATGTTTTCGCATGGTCGCATGCTGACATGCCCGGAATCGATCCTGAAATCGTGGAACACCGAATTCCCCTACATCCCGATGCAAAGCCCGTAAAACAGAAACTGAGATGCATGAGACCCGATTGGGGAATAAAAGAAGAACTCACTAAACAAATCGACGCTGGATTCTTAATGGTAACTGAATACCCTCAGTGGGTCGCAAACATTGTCCCTGTTCCCAAAAAGGATGGTAGGATTAGAGTCTGCGTTGATTTCCGGGATCTCAACAAGGCAAGTCCAAAAGATGACTTCCCACTACCCACATCGATGTGCTGGTTGACAAAACCACCAGGCACGCTTTACTTTCTTTCATGAATGGTTTTTCGGGATACAATCAAATCCTCATGGCCCCAGAGGATCTGGAGAAAATCACGTTCATCACTGAATGGGGAACTTATTGCTATCGGGTGATGCCTTTTGGGCTGAAAAACGCAGGATCCACGTATTAGAAGGCCGCCACGACCTTGTTACATGATATGATTCTCAAAGAGGTGGAAGTTTACGTTGATGATATGATTTGTAAGGCAAAAGAATGGGAAGAGCATTTACCGGCAGTCAGAAAGTTCTTTGAAAGAATTAGAAAGTATAGGATGCGCTTGAATCCGGCTAAATGCACGTTTGGAGTTACAGTTGGGAAGATGCTCGGATTCATGATTACCACTCGAGGTATCGACGTCGACCCCTCTAAGATTAAAACTATCCTGGAAATGGAACCACTTCGATCTGAAAAGGATGTGGGGAGTTTCCTTGGCAAAGTACAGTTCATCAGCTGGTTCATTGCCAAACTGACTTCAACCTGCGAACCAATCTACCGCTTACTCAAGAAAGGGATGCCCTTCAAATGGGATGACAAGTGCCAAAGAGCCTTCGATGCCATCCGAGCTTACCTGCGAAACCCTCTAGTCCTAACACCTCCCACACCTGGGAAACCTTTAATCCTATACCTGTCGGTCACTCCAACTTCCATGGGGTGCATGTTAGCATAGGAAGGTGACGATGGGGTTTGAAAGGGCGGTGTACTACCTCAGTAAAAAGATGGTCGGGAGTAAGGAGCATTATACTCCGTTGGAAAAGACGTGCTGGGCGCTCGTTTGGGCTTCCAGGAAACTGATGCACTATATGCTAACCTACTCTGTAAGAATCATTTCCCGAATGGATCCCCTCAAATACCTCTTCAAGAAACCGGCCCTCACCGGAAGGATGGCGCGATGGTTATTAATGCTGTCTGAATTCGAGCTAAAGCATGTCACCAGAAAGTCTGTAAAAGGGAAGGCTGTTGCCAACTTCCTAGCCGATAGTCCAATCGAGGGAGGTAAAGATGCCGAGTTCATGTTCCCTGATGAAGACATAATGACGTTAGCTGAAGACGTTTGGAAATTGTAATTTGATGGGCTGCTAATCAAAAAGGGATTGGAATTGGTGTGCTGCTAATAGCACCCGATGGATCTCACATTCCGCTCGCATTCAAGCTAAAAGTCGAGGTCACCAATAATCAACCAGAATACAAGGCCTACATCGTAAGCATGGAAGCAGCCATTGAAATCGGCATAGAGAAGCTAGAAGTAGTAAGGGACTTTAACTTGTTTGTGTCACAAGCCAATGGCGATTGGAAGTCAAGGAACAGAAATTGAAGCTGTATCATCAGGATTTGGAAGACCTCATCCCTCGGCATAGAGAAGCTAGAAGTAGTAGGGGACTCTAACTTGTTTGTGTCATAAGCCAATGGCGATTGGAAGGCCAAGGAGGAGAAATTAAAGCCGTATCATCAGGATTTGGAGGACCTCATCCCTCACTTCAACAAGGTGACCTTCACGCATGTACCAAGACTCGAAAACCGATTCGCAGACGCATTGGCGATATTAGCCTCTATGGTGGAAATCCCTATTGGAGTGAAGTTAAGGCCAATTGTGATCGAACAAAGGGATACGTTAGTATACCAGCACGTCATGGTAGTTGATGAGCCCAAAGACGGCCACCCCTGGTATTACGACATTTGGAGATTCATGCAAAGAGGAGAATATCCCGCAGAGACAACCAAAAAGGACAAAATCGCCCTTCAGAGGATGGCCGCACGATACATCATTTGTGGGGGGGGGGGGGGGGGGAACTTATATCGGAGGTTACACTGTGGCATGCACAAGTTATGCATCCATGGTGCAGAAGCAAGAAAAGTGATGGACGAAATTCACGAAGGGGTCTCACTAAGAATATCCTCAAACAAGGATATTTCTGGTCCACCATGGAAACGGAATGTGTGGAATACATGCAACGGTGCCACAAATGCCAAATCCATGCCAACTTGACTCATGTTCCGTCGTCTGAACTACATCAGATGACTTCGCCTTGGCCTTTCTCGGTATGGGGAATCGACTTCATTGGAAGGATCATACGCCGCTTCCAACAGTCATAAGTTTATCCTCGTGGCTGTGGATTACTTCACGAAGTGGGTAGAAGCTGCTTCATACGCCACCCTGACTGCAGTACAGGTCGCTCACTTCATCAAACAGAACGTCATCTACCGGTATGGGGTCCCTCAGGCATTCGTGTCCGACAATGTACAATTCAAAGGGCGAGCCAGAAAAGTCTTGGATGAGTTCCAAATCCAAGCACACAAGTCAACACCCTACCGGCCGCAAACCAACTGGGCTGTGGAGGCCGCTAATAAGACCATCAAAGCCATTTTGGAAAAGACCATTCAATCCGTGAGAAATTGGCATGAGCAGTTACCATTGGCCCTATCGGGATACCGAACGTCAGTACGAACACCGACGGGGGCAACCCCCTACTCTCTGGTCTACGGAATGGAAGCAATGCTCCCCATCGAGTTGGAAGTTCTGTCTCTTCGAATCATGATTGAATATGAAATCCAAGAAGCGGAATGGTTGAGTGACCGATACACAGAGCTTATGTTGTTCGACGAGCGCCGGTTAAGGGCTCTTTATCACATCCAAGGGTACCAAAGGAGGATTGCGCGTGCATTTAACAAGAAGGTAAAGTCCAGGAACTTGTCAGAAGGTGATATGGTTCTGAAGGAAATACGGGCACCAGTCTACGATTTGCGGGGAAAATTTCAGCCAATGTGTCGGGCCATACATCATCAAGACCATCTTGTCCGGAGGAGCCACACAGCTCATTGACTTGGATGGAAACAAATTCACAACTTTAGTAAACCTGGATCAACTCAAACGCTATTACCCCTGAGAGAAGCTCGCTGAGCTGAAAACCGCAAGGGCGGGTGTAGACACCCCAATCTGGGCTTCCAGATTAGTTTACTTATGGTTTTTGATTCCCCAATGATGAAATGGATCAAGAACACCTTGGGAATGATAGCGCATTTGAGCTTTGAGTGTTTACAAAACCTTTCAACCTAACCTAGCTTGAGCCACTTCAAAAGGCCAAAAACCCTACTGTCGCGCGCTACTCGCAGACCCTCACGCGATGGTCAAACTGTTAGGTGATGGTCAATAGTCAAAGCTTGACCGTTGACAATCGCGCCCGGGCGCAACCATCGCACGCCAGGGCGCACCATCGCGCGACTGACTGACTCTGTCGTGCGATGGACCAACCTCCCACCTACTTTTCTTAAGGAGGACAGTTGGCCACCAATGCAACTTCAGCCAGGCCTCGTGGACTAGCTGAAGTCCTCTATTTGCAACCCAAACCTACCACATCTCTCCCTATAAATACCCCTTTCTTTCTTCCATTGAAAGGGTTGAAAAATTCAAAGGTTTTAAAAAGGCTCAAGTTTTCAAAGGTTCCAAAAAAATTGAAAGGTTAAGCACAAGCTCTAGTGCTTTTTTTCCAAATTCACATTCCTCAATTTAGGGGGATGAAAACAATTGGTGCTCTGGACAACACCAAACTGCAACGACTTCACGTGCCTCTACACCGGAACCCTAGTTCTTCGTCAGAATCCTAATCTACAAAACAGGCCAGGGGTGAGCGCACCTTTGCTTCTCATAGCAAAGGCCCTCCGATGCCAAAGTTAGTATCACGAACTAATAATGAACCCTAATTGTCAATAGTAAAACAATATGAGATAACCAAATATTGCGTACCTTTTACCTCCAGGTTTACCTCGTATTTATAGATTCATGGATGCTTGCTGCCTAAACATCCCTGTTGCCCTAGGATTCCTATCTCGTATAGGAAACCTAGTGTCCCTCGGATTCTCGTTCCCTTCTCGATACGATAGCTTAGTCCTTTTGGGACTCTTTCCCGTAGACACCCGAATATCCCATTCACGTTGGGAGTCTTGCCTTGATCCTATATACTCGGAATTTCATTCCTTTACTGAATGTCACTGTTCTGGAACCTTCTAGGGCATTCTTACCACTTTATTACTTTAGGGCAACTTCTTCCCCTGTTCGGCTACCTCGTTGCCGAACAGTCCACATATACCAATGACTTTACATGCAACTAGTGCATGTCGTTTACATTTGGGACAAATGACTTCACATGTCTTTTGTCCTTATCAGCCGAACAGACTGCCTGGACCAATGACTTCTCATGTCACTGGTCTTCATTGCCGTTTATTGCACTGCTCGACGATAAGCCTATCACACCTACCACGTGCCCCTGTACGTCACATGTTCGGTGACTAATTGAACCTGTTCGAGAATACCTCCCTACAATTGCTCCCTAGCTTCATCCATTTGCCACTATTCGGGGGCAATGTTTTTAGAAACAAACGTTCTAGACCAAACTCGTCTAACCCCGGGCAGTCATTGTATTAATACTCATTGATGTTTCTGGCGGCTTTGTCATTATACCATCTTTGGGTAATGACTCCATGAGGTGTATTTCGTACACCTCGCATTAAATTCGAACTGATGTTTCTAGCCAATGTCGTTAGCACGGTTTTTGCTTTCCGTTACTTTAACTCGTAACGGCGTGGAGGGAGACGTTTCGTCTCCGTTCTCCGCCCTTAAACGCCCGAAAGGGTTTTCTTTGGGTTTTCTCATAAACTCAAACTCTTCTTTGTTCTTTACTGTTTGAACGACTCAAAACGCCATCGCCGCCATCTGCGTACTCCTTCTGCAACCTCAGACATCGCCATAGTTCATCTCGTAAGCCTCTTCGTTCCCTCTCATTATAAGATCTTTCTCTCTGATTCATTAGTTCCTAGGGTTTTACTCATATCCCTTCTAGATTTCAGTCTATTCGTAGCTTTCTCTGTGTATTCTAATGGCGAATGAGGGTGATAGTGGCCCTAAGCCCAGAAAATTTAGGAAGCTTTGTGAAACCCCCTCAGTCATGATGGCTTTTAGGAAAGAATATGACGTTCCTGAGAATGTAGGGCTTGAACTCGCCCTATTAGATGCGGACAGGGACGGAGGCTCATAGGATAGGATGTGCATCCCAATCGTAGCCATTGTTGAGGGAGGAGTTAGATTTCCCCTCCACCCACTACTCCGTCAAGTCTTAAACTAGTATTGACTCACACCGATGCAAGTTTCTACCAATTTCTTTAGGTTAGTAATGAGGGTAGTAGCCTTGAATAGGATCTTGGGGACCCAGCTAGGAATCTGGGACATCCAATAGTGGTATAGTATCGTGCTAAACCCCGATTATAATACTTACTACTTCAAAGTTAGGAAAGCAGAGAAGCATCTCGTGCTAAATTTACTAGACTCTGCTCGCGATCACGAGATCGATTTCCTCAATGTTACTGGAGCATTCGAGCCAATAGGTGAAGATGGCCACGTGGTGGGCTTCCACTGCCCTCACATATGAGGCTACCCACGTATGCTCCTGATTTCCACTTCTTTTTGTAACTTTCGTTTAACGCTTTCTTACAGTTTTTGACCTTCATTGTGCTTTTAACTGTGCAACGGATAAAGCAAACAAGCGTCCCAGAGCTGAGCCTAGCTACCTCCGAACAGCTGAGATCAATAGAATCTTAAGATATAAAGGTGAATCAGGTACCTCATCATTTGGTCGGGGTCATGATGCCAATGTCTTATTAGGCTACGACCTCGCCTATAAAGGGTTTATTGACAGGAGACTAGCTAACCCGAGCACCAGTGGTGCCTCAACGTCAACGGCCCCTCAATCAACGAGTGTGAGGACCAACGTTGGAGTCATGGTTGCTGGGGAGCTAGGTGAATTCCCAATATCGGAAGGCGTTCCCCTACCGCGCCTGGTAGTTAGGAGATCTTGGAGACAGACTGTTCCTCAACAACAGTCCGAACAGCAAGTCCATACCTGTGATACCAGCTAGTCTTCTTCTTACGGTATTCTCCCTCTCCCCCAAATCCAAGTAACATGACTCTCCAACCTCTGAACCTCAGTTCTCTTCTTACTATTCTGACGCGAGGATGCGGTGCTACCAATAGGGTGGCATCAACTGGTGTTGCCACCCCCCCCCCCCCCCCACAATCTCGTCACACGAGAGGGAGGTCAACACGATCATCCTCATCCCCTCGCAACAGCTCCCTCGAGGCTGGAGACGCCCATCAGGACAAACGCCCAAGGACTGAGAACCCATTTTCATTTGACGTACCAATTGATATGGAAATCAACCAACCTCAATCGCCTCCTCTCCAGGTGCTTCCCCAAACATGGGCTCCCCCACTCATTAGGGGTGATCGTCCCGTCCATATTGGGGACAGTGCCAGTTCCTCTGAGACTGCGCTTGCTTTGGCACAGGCTCTATCGCTTCCTGTCGACATGCAGAAGGAATCCTCATCTCCTGCAGATAGGCTTATGTCCACTGGTCTCGTCAGTGGGATCAAGGTAACTGTAATAACTCTGAAGTTTATTGAATAAAAAGTTATTTTTATTATTCGAGTTATTAATTTTAATTGCTTGAATTACGTTAATTCTTGAATTTTGCCATAATTGCACTTTGACCCCTCAAGTTTCAATTCTTGCACTTTAGTCCTACTTAGCAAGCCTAGTTAGCATCTAACTATCCGGTTAGGGTAACTAAACCGAAAAGTTACATAGTCTTGGCAAAATGACCGTTTTGCCCCTCGTTGGAACTTTTGACCCTTTTGGACCCTAGACTTTAAATTTTGATATTCTTTTTCTTTTAATCAATTTGGATTATTTCTTTGTCCATTGGACAATAATGGTTAGGGGAATTATTATCCATTGGGTAATAGAATCCCATTTGTTTATATTAAAAAGTAAACTTACTTTATTGTACTTTTTGATTACTTTATTATTTTTTGTGGCCTAATAACTATTATCCATTGGATAATAGATGTTAGGGGAAGTTTTGTCCATTGGATAAAAGGGGTAAATCTTTCAAGTACTATTGGATCATTTAATTAAACATTTTCTTTAATCACATGGGAAAGTACCATTATTTTAATCAAAAAGTGAATAGTTACTAAAGTACCCTTTTATTATTTCTTTATTGGGATTTCAACCACTTATATATATATATATATATATATATATATATATATATGTGTGTGTGTGTGTGTGTGTGTGTGTGTGTGTGTGTGTGTGTGTGTATTGTACCTAGTTGTATATTCTAATGCCTAAAGTACCCTAGGATTATTTATTAGTTGGTAAGAGAATCCTAGCATTGAATCTACCTTGGATTCTAAAGTACCAAGAAACCATTTGTTTATTTGACTTTCTTCCATTATATGACACATTTGCATACATATATATATATATATATATATATGTTACCTTGCAAGAGAGAGAGGGAGAGAGAGAGAGAGAGAAGCCGAGAGAGAGAGAGAGAGAGAGAGAGAGAGAGAGATGAGAGAAAGGAGAGAGAGAGGAAGGAGAGAGGGAAGGAGATTTGATGTGAGCCTTGGCTTGATTTGTGATTGTACTTCAAATCCTTGAGATTTATTTCTTCCCAAATCAAATCCTAATTCTTTTGTACTCCAATATTTACCTAGCAAGCTTCTCAACCCTTTGATCATGTACCAATCTCATCTCAACCCTCCATTTGATTCAAGAATCACACCAAGGTACACCATACACATGCAAACCTAGGATTTTCCTTTGATTTCTCCATCAAAGTTGGATTTGATTTGATGTACTACTTTGAACACCTTGCAACTTCTTAACCCTTTGATCATGTACCATTTCCATCTCAACCATCCATTTGATTCAAGAATCTCACCAAGGTACACAATAGCCATGCAACCCTAGGATTTTCCCTTGATTTTTGCTTAAAAGTTGGATTTGTTTTGATTTAAAAATTGGGGAAATGGGAGAGAGAGGGGGGCCGGCCATCTTGGGGGAGGGGGCACTCTTTGCCTATAAATAGAGAGCCATTCTCACTTGAAAAATCACACCTCAAAGCAATTGCTCCTCATTCTCTCTAGAAATTCCAAGTTTCTTTGTTCTTAGTTCAAAACTCTCTTTGTTTTTGTGAGTTCTTGAGCGAAACCACCAAACCACTTCCAAAACCACCCGACGATCCTAAAAGTAGTGTAGTAGTAGTTAGGTAGTTGTTTCTAGGGAAAGTTTCCAAAACTTTTCCTTTTGAAGCAATCGGAGTGCCGTTACGCTGCCGATATCAACCCGACGTTTGAACCACCGCCTAGGAGAACGGTAGCTATCCTTCTCTATGTAGTGATCCTTCTCTAGTTTTCAAAAGTTTACTTTATTTTTGTAAAGTAGTTGAAATCTTACTATGTGAAACTCTACTTACTTCTTAAAATTGAAAAGTTACTTTGATCGATTGTTTGAAAAGTAAAAATGCATGTTTATGTTGTTTATGGTATTCAAGCATGTTACGTGGCTTAGATGTTGTTATTTTACCATTTCAAAGTTGGAATGATACTTGTTGTATGTAAAAGTCTCACACGCGGAGTCTCGCATGCAAACGTGACACGAAAACCAAGAAAGTAGAAACATGGCATCTAGGGTGTGTTTAACAAGGTTGTTGTATTTTCCCAGTTGGAAAATATCTTCGAAACTACGTAATGACTATTTCAAGGGTATTACGTAAGTGTGTGTG
>BPLS01030186.1:39867-53901 GCA_019656275.1 Rhododendron kiyosumense | reverse complement strand
TGTGTGCCAATGGGAACCCGGTGCGGCGGAACCATTGTGAGGATACTCGAGAGCCCGGAACGGCGGAATCGAGGTTGGGTGTGTTTAGCTTGGTTATCCGCGTTACGGAGCCAATGCATTGTGTGCCAATGGGAACCCGGTGCGGCGGAACCATTGTGAGGATACTCGAGAGCCCGGAACGGCGGAATCGAGGTTGGGTGAGTTAAAAAGGTGTTTTTGATAAAGTGTAACAATGAAAAGGTTAACGACGAGTCAAACGCCAACGGTAGTTACAAGCGAATGTAAACATATTAGCGATATTGTCTTTATTCCCTGCTTATGTACTTATCATGTGGAAATCGATGTTAGTAAAGTAGGATTATATTATTGAGCTTTCGTAGCTCATGGTGTTGCCTTTGTGGTGACCCTGGCATATTATATGGGTGGCGACGCCGGTATAATATGTCAGATTTGATAGACGAACAGGGCGACCTATTCACCTTGGAGGCGTACGGAGCAGAAGAACTCGCTAGGTTGGAAGAGCAAGAGGAGCCGTAGAATAGGACCTCTTAGTTTCCCTTTTGTTATCTTTTGAATTTCAGTTGCTCCGATGAGAGCCGTTTTGTAATAATGAGCAGTGACTCGATATTTCTGTAATAAATTTCTTTTATTAACGTACCTAAAATTAGGGGCGTTACAGTAACCAAATACTCTCTCGTTAGATTTGCCTTTATTATAGTGGTAAGAATCCTTCTGACTTATGTTTGGTACTCGTACAGTTTATCCAAAAGATGATGACGTTAGGTCAGAAGTTTCAAGAAGTTGATGCTGAGAGGATCAGGCTCTTGAATGACAATACGAGGCTGCTCCAAACAGTCTCGAGGCTGGAGAGAGAGGGAGAGATAAAGCCAAAGCAGAGGTTACTGAGACAAAAAGCAAACTTAAGACAGCCGAAAACAGTCTCAGTCAAGCTTTGACGGAGATCGACAACGCCAAGAAGGCCGCTTTTGATGATGGTTATCAAAAGGGATATGACGCAACCACGGCCAGCTACGTGGAGCAGATACCAACCCTTCAAGACCAAGTCTGGACTGCTTGCTGGGAAACTTGCCTGACCAAGGTCGGTGTTGCTGATGATTCCCCTTTGTGGACTGAGATAGACCTTCCCAGCAGCCGGGCAGCAGCCCCTCAGGAGCACGACGAACCCCCAACTGATGATGTTGATCGTCAAATTAACGAATTTGCGGATGCAAATGAGGAGATGGAAATGGAGTCTCAAGATGCTTCATTAGAGCACATATCAGTTCGGGAGGCAGCCATTGAAACCAATGTTGCTAAGGAAAGTGCTGCTACTGGTGATGGGGTCGTACTTCCAGGGACTACAACCAATGCTGCACCAGAGATCCAGGAGTTGGATTGAATTGCTCGGTGAGTATCTGATTTTGTAGCTTCATAGTTTCAGCTGGTTCTGTGTGACCAAGGCCTTCCGACCCTGCGTGGTATCAATAATTTCATACTTTTGTTAACAGTATTTGGCCCTGTGCGGCATGACATTTGATTTTTGTATGCTCGGCATTTTGCTCGGCCCTTCGTGGCCGTGTTTTGTTTAGCATTACGTGGCTTTGGTATTTCATAATCAACATATGCTCGTTTAAGCCAAATGTTTCATTTTTAGCTTTATCCAAGTATTTCATACTTGGTGTATCTTACTCTTTTGTATAGCGTTTTATTCATACGCTTCGTATGCATCCCAAGTTTTCTCATATTAGGGGTACAGTCGTGTGTTTTTAAGTCTTTCGTACTTAGTTTTGTGCTTTTTTATACATATCTCGTTATGCCTGTCACCCAGGTACTTCGTACTTGGATTTTACTAAGTATGTTCGTACATAGAATTTTGTAAGTATTTGACATATCTCGTTATGCCTGTCACCCAGGTATTTCGTACATAGGTTTTACTAAGTATGTTCGTACTTAGAATTTGTAAGTATTTCGTACTTGGGTTTTACTAAGTATGTTCGTACTTAGAATTTTGTAAGTATTTCGTACTTTGAGTATCTCGTAGATATTGCAAGTTGTTCCAGTTTCTCATACTTTAAGTATCTCATACTTTTAAATATCTCGTGTACGGCATTCGTGCCAATCCCTTGCTCCCCAATATGAAAAAAGGAAAATAAAGCAAAACTCCATATTTTATATTTCTACAACGCCAATTCCAAAAAATTGGATATTCAAGGAAAGAAAAGATTTTATTCATAGACTTGAACTCAAGAGGGCACTATTCGTACCTCTTGCAGCTAAAACAAAGTAAACCACAACCAAAATAAAAAACACGGGAATTTTATTCGTAATTCCCACACAATCACGTAGTGCAATAAAATTTAACTTTATTAAACAAAGAATTTTCTCAGATTATGGGACATTCCATGGTCTCGGAATTGAATTGCCGTCCAGATCAGCCAATCTGTAAGCCCCTATGCCCACAATCTCGGTTACTCGGTACGGGCCTTCCTAGTTGGCCCATAGCTTGCCTTCGTTGGCCACCTTGGTGTTGCCTAGCACTTTTCGTAGTACAAGGTTCCCAACACCAAACTCTCGAGGGTGAATGTGCTTGTTTTAGCTTTTCATCAATTGTTCCTGATAAGAGGCCAGATGAACCAGGGCCCTTTCCCTCTTTCCTCGGCGAGATCAAGCTCAATTTCGAGGGCTCTGTCATTGCCCCCACTTTCAACCAATACACTCCTGTTGGTTGGAAGACCCACTTCCAAAGGTATGACTGCCTCTGTGCCATATGCCAACGAATAGGGGGTCTCTCCCGTAGACCTTCTAGGTGTTGTCCTATGTGCCCATAAAACAAGAAGCAATTCATCGGGCCATTTCCCCTTGGCCTTATCCAACCTCTTCTTGATCCCGTCAAGAATGGTTTTGTTGGATGCTTCTACCTGCCCATTGCTCTGAAGGTAGGCTGGAGTTGAATAATAATTCTAAATTCTATAATGGGCACAAAAAGCCTTGAATTTCTTCTGAAATTGGGACCCATTGTCTGTAATCAAAGAATAAAGGACCCAAAATCAAGTAATGATACTCTTCCACACAAATCTTTCTATCATAGGTTCGGTGATTTTGGCCGGTGATTTTAGCCAGTGGTTCTACCTCAATCCACTTAGTAAAATAATCTGTTGTGACTGGCAGGAATTTTCGGTTCCCAGTTGTTTTGTGGAGGGGACCCACGATATCCATTCCCCACTGGGCATATGGCCAAGGGCTTGTCAAAGGCATCAGATCTTCGGTTGGTGTTCTAATCATTGATGAGAACTTCTGACATTTTTCACAAATTTTCACATACATCTTTGCATCTTCCTGCATATGTGGCCACCAGTAGCCTTGGGTAATTGCTCGGTGGACGATGGATCTGCCCCCAGCATGACTCCCACATGTTCCCTCATGGATTTTGTGAAGAAATTTTTGCACCATCTCTGGGTGTACGCATAGCAAATATGGGCCTGTGAAGGACTTTCTGTAAAACTTCCTTTCTGGGAACAGCCAAAACCTTGCAGACTTGGTCTTGCTCTTATGAGCTTCCTTTTTATCAATGGGGAGTATTTCATCTCGTAAAAACTCCACAATTGGGTCCATCCAACTTGGACCTTGGTTCACGTCCAAGACCAACTCCACGTTCCTCCCAATGCTCGGCTCTATCAGATACTCAACTGTTACCCTTCGCTTGAGTTCAGTTGGAACGGCTGCAGCCAGCCATGCCAGGGAATCAGCATGGGCATTCTGTCAAGAATTTATCTATTCAATGTGGACCCTTTTGAAGGTATCAAGTAAATCTTTAGCCGCTTCCACATATGCCGCCATCTTCTCATTCCGGGCTTGATATTCCCTGGACAGCTGATTAACTACAAGCTGTGAATCACAATGCACCTTGACTCGTTTTGCTTTTAGAATCTTCGCACTTCTCAATCTAGCTAAGAGTGCCTCGTACTTTGCCACATTATTTGATGCACTGAAACCAAGCCGAACATACAGTTCTATCATCACTCCTCCAGGAGAAAAAAGGACAACCCCAATTCCAGAACCAGTATTACAAGCTGATCCGTCTACGAATAATTTCCATTCAGTGGAGATTTTATCCTTCGTGGACAATGTCTTAATTCTCCTGTTCCTTTTTCGTAGGAGACAGGGGAGCTACCGTGTGAGAAAACTCTGCCACAAAATCAGTCAACACCTGGCCTTTGATTGCTGTACGCGGCTAATAATCGATATCATATTGGCTCAACTCGACTGACCACGTCGAGATTCTTCCTGAAAAATCTGCCTTTCGTAGCAGTGATTTTAGTGAAAATTCAGTATAAACCACAACCCTGGCTTTGGAAATAGTGTGGCAATTTCCTCGTTGCTGTCCTAAGCGCCAGGACAAGTTTTTCTAGGGGCAGATATCTCATCTCTGCATCCAACAGTGTCTTGCTAACATAATAAATTGGAATTCGCTCGGTTCCCAAATCCCTTAACAGGACTGCACTCACAGCATGTTTAGAAACAGTTAAGTACAAAATCAAATATTCACCTGGCAGTGGGGTTGACAAAAGTGGAGGCTCGGCCAGATACTTCTTCAGGTCCTGGAAAGCTTGCTCACATTCTGCTCCCCATTCAAATCCTTCCCTCTTTTTCAGTAACTGAAAAAAGGGTCTGCACTTATCACTTGATCTGTTGATAAATCTATTAAGTGCTGCAGCCATCCTAGTCAGTCTCTGGACTTCCTTTGTGGTTTTGGGACTTTGGAGCCTCTGTAGGGCTGCAATTTGATCGGGGTTGGCCTCAATTCCCCTCATGGTCACCAGATGCCCCAGGAACTTTCCAGAACCAACCCCAAACGCATATTTCGAGGCGTTGAGCTTCAATTTGTACGTCCTCATGATTTCAAAAACCTCTCTCAAATCCGTAATATGCTCTCGTTTATCTCGACTCTTCACTACCATATCGTCTATGTAGACCTCCGTAGTTTTCCAAGCAACTCTTTGAACATGATAGTTGCAAGCCTTTAGTATGTCGCCCCAGCGTTTCTTAGCCCAAATGGCATAACACTATAGCAATACAATCCTCGTGGAGTGATAAAAGAAGTATTCTCCTGATCGGGCCCAAACATAGCAATTTGATGATATCCTCGATATGCATCAAGAAAACTCATCCGCTCATAGCCAGCTGTTGCATCAACCAACTGGTCTATCATTGGCAGAGGAAAACTGTCCTTCGGACATGCTTTGTTCAGGTCTGTGAAGTCTACACAGACACGCCACTTCCCGTTCTTCTTCTTCACGACCACGGTGTTGGACAACCATTCGGGGTAGTAAACTTCACGTATTGCTTTTGCCTCTAGCAAACGATTGACTTCTTCAACAACAGCATCCACGTGCTGCACGGCTGCCCTACGTTTTCTCTAAATGACTGGCTTATGCTGAGGGTCAACATTCAAATGGTGACAGATTATATCAGCATCTACGCCAGGCATCTCTTCTGGTACCCACGCAAATACGTCGACATATTCCTTCAGAAACTGTATTGATTTAGCCTTTTCCTCTGCTGGTAATGATTCCTCGATCAAAAAATATCTTTCAGGATCAGCTTCGTTGATCTGAATTTTGTCCAAGCCCTCGATCACCTTATCAACTGGGCATCTTCTGACATCCTTGATAGTCGGTTGATCTGGTACTTCCAATGTATGAACGTGGTGGGCCTTTGGAGCTCTTTTGACGATGGAAATCAGACATTGTTGGGCCATTTTCTGATTGCCCCTAATTACTTCGATCCCATTGGATCCTAGGAATTTCACCATCTGGTGGTAAATTGAGGAGATTGCCCTCATTTTGTGCAACCAGGTCCTTCCTATAATCGCGTTATAGGAAGAAGGAACATCTACGACCAGAAAATCTGTCCTCAAGACAACTGATTTGGCCGAACAGGCAGTGTTACTTTTCCGAGGGGCCAGACTGCCCCTGCACCAAATCCAATTAGAGGCGTTGTAGATTGTTCTACGTCTGTTTGGGCCAGCCCCGACTTCTTGAACTCGTCGTAGTACATTACCTCTGTACAGCTTCCCGAGTCTACCAAAATCCTTTCGATGTCATATTCCCCAACTCGTAGGGTTATGACCAAAGCATCGTTGTGGGGTATTTAAACTTCCCCCAGATCATCATCTGTGAACGCTATGCTTTCTTTGCACACGTCATTCTTTCGTCCTCTCTTGTTTTCCAATCGCATCACATGCTGATCGTGCTTAACCTACCTTTGTAATAGCCTAACCTCATTTCTCGTATAAGGTGTGGCCAACCCATGTATCATATGGATTACTTCTTTAGGATTCTGCTCGTAATCCAGTTCCATGGCTCTCCCTTTATCCTTGGGATCTTCCTGGATAAATTCCTTGAGATAGCCTCGAGAGACCAAATCATCAAGGTGTCTTTTGTACATCTCACAATCTTCAGTCATGTGGCCCCAATCTTTGTGGTAGCTGCAGTGCTGATCTGTAGCATGTTTTGCATCTTTATCTCCGCCTAGACTTGGGGGCCACTTGAAGTATGGCTGATTCTTTATTTGATAAAGAATCCTATAAATTGGTTCCTTCCAAATAGTAGTGATAGAAAAAAAGGATTTGGGATCAGGGGGTTGCTTATCCTTGTACGGCTCTTTTTTAGCCTGCCCATACTCCTTTCTCTCCTTGTAAGTCTTGGGCTCTGACTTATCCACCTTTTTGGCAGGTGCCTTGGGCTGTTCGGCAACAATCCTGCCGTCCTCGTGGAGTATGTCATCCTCCATTCTGGCGTGTTGCTCTATCCATTCCATCAGTTTGGCCAATGTCGCTACCGGATGTTTGTTCAATGAACGACGCAACTCACCCCGAACAGATAAACCAGTTTTGAAGGTTGCAATGGCGTATTCCTCACTGCAACTTTCAATCTCGTTGAAAGTTTCCCAGTACTTCTTTGTGTAATCCCTGATCGGCTCGTTGTCTACTTGCTTCATCGTAGAAAGGCTTTCAAACGTCTTCGGAGCCTTTCTACTTGTTAAGAACCGAGCAGTGAACTATTCTGCCAACTGTCTCCATCCTCATATGAAGCGCGGGGCCAGTTTGTGAAACCAAGATAAAGCCACCTTGCCTAGACTCGATGGGAACATCTTGCACAGAATGGCATCATCGCCATCGTGCATGAACATGGCCTGCTGGTAGTGCTGTATGTGAGCCACAGGATCCGTGTTTGTCTCGTAAAGCACGAACGCTCCGTGCTTCACTCTTCTCGGCAACTTGGCCTCCTGTAGCCTTCTTGCAAAAGGGGAGGCAAAAGGGGAGGCTGCAATGTTGCTCAGGGCTTTTCGTGCCGCTTCTCGTGCGGACACTGTCCCGTTCTCGCTTTCCTTCATTTTGTGTGCCATAGCTTTGGCCCAGTCAGCATCCGGCCTCTTGTACCTATCACGGTGATGCTTCCTTATTTCTTCTTCCTCGAGTGTGGAACTTCGCTCTCTGCTCTTTCTTTTTCGTGAAGAAGCCCTTCGCCTTTCTGGTGTTCGGTCTTTACTTCTGTTTCCCCTTCTTCGTGGAGAAGCTTCGTATCGTCTCGTGGTAGAACTCTTGCTCCTGCTCCTTCTTCCTCGTGAATAAGGCTCTTTATAAACTAGCAGAGCCCGTCTGTCATCTCCGAAATTTCTTCGTGAAAGTCCGGAATCTTCTGGGTGATCTCGTACCCGCTGCAACTCTCGTATTTCGTACTTTCATTTTTTAATCAAACGAGCGTACTCCTCAATCTCGTTCTTCTTTTTATCGAGGATATCTTCGCTGTTATGCACACTCCTTGAACGTTCCATCGACGCTTCTCTTCGGTGGGACTTGCTCCTTCTCGTGGAGCCCGTAGTCGTTTTGTCTAGTCTATCAGTGGGCTTTCTCGAAGCACCTGGAGGAGATTTATCCCCGTCACTACTTAACTAGTTCTTTGGATTAAACGGCATGGTTGGATCTTTTTCCATCATGATTGTTTCTTCAGGGAATTCTCTCGTTTCCCACAGATGGCGCCAATTGTAGGGGGATGAAAACAATTGGTGCTCTGGACAACACCAAACTGCAATGGCTTCATGTGCCTCTACACCGGAACCCTAGTTCTTCGTCAGAACCCTAATCTGCAAAACAAACCAGGGGTGAGCGCACCTTTGCTTCTCGTAGCAAAGGCCCTCCGATGCCAAAGTTAGTATCACGAACTAATAACGAACCCTAATTGTCAATAGTAAAACAATATGAGATAACCAAATATTGCGTACCTTTTACCTCCAGGTTTACCTCATATTTATAGATTCACGGATGCTTACTGCCCAAACATCCCTATTGCCCTAGGATTCCTATCTCGTATAGGAAACCTAGTGTCCCTCGGATTCTCGTTCCCTTCTCGATGCGATAGCTTAGTCCTTTTGGGACTCTTTCCCATAGACACCCGAATATCCCATTCACGTTGGGAGTCTTGCTTTGATTCTATATACTCGGGATCTCATTCCTTTACTGAATGTCACTATTCTGGAACCTTCTGGGGCATTCTTACCGCCTTATTACTTTAGGGCAACTTCTTCCCCTGTTTGGCTACCTCGTTGCCAAACAGTCCATATGGACCAATGACCTCACATGCAACTGGTCCATGTCGTTTACATTTGGGACAAATGACTTCACATGTCTTTTGTCCTTATCAGCCGAACAGACTGCCTGGACCAATGAATTCTCATGTCACTGGTCTTCATCGCCGTTTATTGCACTGCCCGACGATAAGCTTATCACACCTACCACGTGCCCCTGTACGTCACGTGTTCGGTGACTAATTGTACCTGTTTGGGAATACCTCCCTACACTCAAAATACTTAAACACCTCAATCAAGCATCAAACACATCAAAACTCAACACCTTTCAAACTCAAAGGCCAAAGGTATAGCTTACCTTTATTCTATTTTCTGTTTTGATCCCTAAGGGGGGCTGGCAGGGCCAAGGCTGGTAATCAATATCAGTCCTGATCCTAAAGCTAGCAAGGTTTCAAAAACCGTTGAGGTAAG
The DNA here is from genome assembly GCA_019656275.1 of Rhododendron kiyosumense. Lineage (NCBI taxonomy): Eukaryota > Viridiplantae > Streptophyta > Magnoliopsida > Ericales > Ericaceae > Rhododendron > Rhododendron kiyosumense. The sequence continues at coordinate 44,844 of BPLS01030186.1, read as the reverse complement.
AACCAACGCACGATGGTCCCACTCTTGCGCGCGACTGTCTCAGTCCAACGCGCGATGGACCGCATGGGGATAGGTGTCCTACTGTTTTATGTTGTATTTTGTATATAGATCACTGTTAAGCATGTTAAAACTAGTTTACTGCTTTCCTTTGTTAGAAATTGCTAGCTGTAGTTCAATTTGCATATCTGCTGTTTTGGAGTACCCCTGGGATCATTCTGGACCTGTCCCAAAACCCAGAAATGTGTAAACCAAGCACTGGTCTGGTTGCGCCAGGGCGCGACCATCCCGCGTCAGAGAGCACCATCGCGCGCCAGATTGGCTCCATCGCGCGACAGTGCGCTAGGGCGCATCATTGTGCGCTAGATTGGATCCATCGCGCGACAGTCGGCCTCTGACTAGTGAGTGGCCTTGCACGGCTAGCTCGGCCTTAGGCCATTATTTTGTCCCCACTGTTTATGGGGTGTATTATTAATTTGTAGGGCTTTACAACCTTTAAACTGTACATTTTACTGCTTATAACTGCGTGGTTTGTCTTGGGTGTGCACTGGTCCTTTCAAAGCCTAGAGGGTTTGAGAATAAGAGCTGTGGATTTGAGCTCACTGGCGCGTGCGTGTCTCAGAGTTGCGCGCGCAGGAGTGAACAACATGCAGTGACTTATTCAGTGCATGCTGGTTTCTTCCTGTGCACGTCACTCTAAAACAAGGGCTCCCCAGTTTGTTTAAACTCCCACAGCAGTCTGTTCCCATCCTATACTAACTGCTCATCCATGCTATCATTTACATCTTGCAAGTTGTTACAGTTTTAATCCCATTAAACTGTTCCCCTGCCCTAAATGCCTAAAAATTGATTAATTAAACAGAATCGCAAACAAACAACATTTTTCGGAAATGCCTAAGTAGAGACCGATCTCAGAATTGGGCGAGAGGGGTGCCTTAAAACCCTTCCCCTCCTATAATCTGGCTCCTGAACCTAGATATGGTTATGACAGACTAGTTCCTTAACTTTTTCAAATCAAATAGCGCGGCAAGTGCTTTGAAATATGGTTTCTTGGGTGTCGGACCTTCAAACCCGAGTGGCGACTCTGTATTTTCGCGAGCGCTTGTCATCCAGCTTTAAAGGTGCTCCAAAGAACTGGCACTTTCTTTCGGGAAGGGAACAAAATCCTTTTCTAGAAAGAAAAAGGGCATACTGCCCACAGTGGGCAGACCCATGCAACAATTAGAGCAAAGGCCTGCTAGGTTGAAAACCCGCAAGGGCACCCTAGGCAAAAGTTAAGGCAAACAACGAACGAGCTTGCTAGGCCGAAAACCCGGAAGGGCGGTGCTAGGCAAAATTTAGAGCGCAAAAGGAGAGTGTCAAAACCAGAGCGAACCCTTACCTGAACTACGTTATGACCTGATTTCTTTACCACAAAGATACGTAGGCAGCCTTACTCTGAGGCCCGGTCACTATCATGTCAAAATAAAAATCCAAGTTGAAAGAGTTTAATGTACTAAATCAAGGAAGGGGAGACCCTCCGTAACTCACTTTATTATAACAATTGCTTTTAATACATAAGGCTGAGTACAACTTTCAAAAGATGCGAAAGGAAAAACAACATGATCAAAGGCAGGTCCATGATTTATTTCTTGATCAGGGTAGTAGAATTGAGTCAGTTTCCAGCTCTTGTTGCGATATCTTTCCTTAGCCATTTCCAGTAGCTCCCACGAACCATCACAGAAGGATAAGGATGCGCATTGGTCACCTCGCGAGCCCTCCAAGACCGTTGATAGTTGCAAAGGATGGAGTGGCGGAATAAAGGCAACACGACGTCAACCACGACCTCTGCAGGGGACCTCTTGTCTAAGGCCGAGCTGGCTCTGAATCCGGTACGGGATGTAGAAAGTAAAGGCATCCAAACCAGCAAGGATGACCCATTGAGGACCCATGAAGTGTACCGTCATAGAAGGGAGGTCTAGCCATGGACACCTCCACGAAATGGTTTCAGCTTGCAGACGCCTAAAGAAATCAACCCACTCAGGAACCCGCCTGTCTACAAACTCAAAGCATCGGAGAGACAACAGCCTAGTCTCATATGTCCGGTTTCCAGGAGGAATAGTCAGCACATTCACCTTATCACAAAGCTAGATCTACAAAAGAGAGAAAACAAGTCAGAAACCATAGGAAGCCTAATTGAGTGTTGAGGTAAAATGAGAATGTGGGAAAAACCCGAAAAAGGAAAGCCGAGCAAGAAGCCAACCTGTAGGAGAAGAGGACTACCCTAAAAACCTCAGTCTCTCCAGAGCGAACTTTATCCAAGCCCATCAAAGTTTTGGCTAAAACCATCGGAACCACGTCCTTTCGGGCCTCAATTTGAACGCCGATGCTCACCAAGGCGAAGCTAACATAACCAGTCGAGGGCACCAAGAGGTAGGCTGCAAGCAGGCACATGCAAATTGCAGTCATATGCCGAGTTTGATAAGTCGTGTCTGCAAGATCACCGGCAGAGGAGAACCTCTCGATAAAACGCAGCACATTGAGGCGACTGTCACTCACTAAGTAACGAGCGGCACCGCTACCTAGTCCAAAAGCCATTGATAAGACCTTGTGAGCGCTCTCACGCACCGGAGGGATAATGATGTCTTCCGAACCAAAGCCGCCTAGATAGGCGCGAAGTTCCTCCATAGTAGGGCAAAGCTCTTGTACCCCAAAGTAGAATACGTGAACTTCCGGATCCCAGAAGGTCGCGGCTACCTTTAGGAATTCTGGACGAAGGCGAATGTTGCGGAGGTACCTCATGGAGTAAAGGTCGTGAGCTCGGAAGTTGAGCCAATCAACGCCTTCCATCGAGGCTAATCACTGGCGGAGCGAACCGGTGAGTGAAAGGGCCATGGGAAGAGGAGTGAGATGAGATTTGAGCTGGGTAGAAGGCATTTGTAGTCAATGGCTTGAATTTATAGAAAGGGTGAAGGGAATAACTTCAACTTTTCAAAAAGTGCTTTGGGTTTCAAAAGTGCAAATTTCCCATCAGTCCTACATAGGAAAAGGCTTGGCAAGGGAATGCATGCATGCACTGGTTCAGAAATACCATTGTATGGGTCAAACCTCAATCCCCGAGCAATCTGCCTTGGGAATCAGCAAAATGAAGACTGACGGGAAAATAATCACGCGCGGCATAGTGGGGTCACGCACAGCATATTGGATACTAGAAAACACCGCGACATAACACCAATATACCGTGAAACTGAGAGAAGCGACGCACGGCATTTTGAAGAGATGCATGACATACTGTGTCTGCATTTCTGCAGTTTTGATAGCAAAGGCATGAATCAGGTTTGGGATGCTTTGGGGGATTCTCAAGCAGCAGAACTCATTGCAACGGGTATATGGGACTTCGGGGATGTTTTGCTTCAAGTTAACTGCTGAGATTCAAGGTCGTAGCACGAAAAGTCTCTAAAATCCCGCTTTCAAGCCACGTCAAAGTACCAGATTGTGTTTCAAGTCATTTTAAGTCGATTCTTCGAGTCCTACAGGTCAATATTCTCAAAAGTGACTTAGTCCAAGTTCCGGTCCGAGTCCGAGTCCGGTGTCAAGATTTGAAGTTAACACCTTTCAAAGTCAACGTTTTTCTTAGTATTAGGTGTTTCCTAAGCATAAGGTCAAACTTCTGAGGCGCACCTCAGGCTTTAAAACTTGTCACTACTGCGTGTGGTCATGTTCAAACCCACACCAAGGGTATTGATGAAAATTCCTAAATGTTGCACCAATTTTCACAGTTACTTCTTTGATTTCTATTCCATTATCAATAAGTCTCCCGGTATGGGTTCCATATGGGACGCAGTTTCACGAACTTCGGTTAGTTGCGCATTTCGGTAAGTGTCTTAGTTACTCGATTTTGCTTTAAACAACAGCAATAGGAGAAATTGAACGACGAAAGGCAATGAAAAAAAAGCAACCTCTATATATAATCTCAAAGGAATCCATGAGTCGAAGTACAAAACAAGCTCAAACGCCTGAAATCCTATCTACCAAGGGTAAACAGGCACCCCACAAAAAGGAAGCACGCAGGCTCCAATCAAAAGACAAAAGCAAAAGAGGAGACTCAGTCCTCATCCTCATCCTCATCCTCCTTAGAGACCTCCTCCACCGCCTCGGAGCTAACAACCTCCTGAGTGTGAGTCGCCTGAGGCACAGTACTACTAGAGGTGTCCTCCAGATCGATGTCTGTCGGCTCCTCGGCCTCGTCTGAGACAGCAATGGCCTCATCCTCCATGTCGCCGGAGTGTCGCTGCCTCTTCGACGGGCGCTCCTCCTAAGAACCAGCAAATGAAGCCTGTCGTATGGGCATACAAACAAACTTCCTGCGTAACCCCCGGGCAGCTCCTCCCCTAGCTTGCAATAACACAACATGTTTGCATTGTCAGTCATGAAATAAGAGCAATAAGGTGTAATTAAGAGATTAAAAAGTTTACCAGCGACCCTCCGGCACGTGCTAGTATGGGCAGGGAGTGGCCCATGGTGTACTGCTACACGAGTTGCTCCAGGCCCATCATGGCCGCCGCCATCTCCCGCGCGTACTCCGGAGTCACCTGCCCAACACAAGGAGTGATTAGTATAAAATGTGCCAAAAATGGAAATACGAAGGTGATTACAGCAAGTTATACCTAAGCAAGGAATTTCGGAGGCTCAACCGTAGGGCGTGGGACCTCCACCAGGCCAAGGACTCCCTGAGCGGTGTCACGCCCTTGATTTTCAACATAATTAAGTAATACATTTCAATAAAAGAGAAACCTCGCATATCATATACATTATCCAAAGGAGTTTCCCACCTGTTTAATTTACAAACAAGTCCTTAAGTTTAGATAATTACAACCTTAGTCAAAAGGAAATTCAATAGTAATTATTTACAAAACCATCTTTTAACGAATGGAGATCTTCACAAAGATGACGAAATAACCAGTGATGTCAGCTTCCAAAAATCTTTTACTGTCAAGCACA
>BPLS01030186.1:16484-34867 GCA_019656275.1 Rhododendron kiyosumense | reverse complement strand
AATAACCAGTGATGTCAGCTTCCAAAAATCTTTTACTGTCAAGCACACAATGCATGCAATCTTTGCCCAGTGTCTGAACCTGAAAAGAAAGATTTGGTTGAGCTACACTAGCCCGGTAGGAAAGTCTACACAAACTCTATATGCATAGTAATGAGAGATGCTGAGAAACACAGACTTCGAATAACGGAGTAGCATAGATAAGACAGAAACACTGTATCAGAATATAAGCACTTACACGAATACGTCACTCTTATTAATCAACCTATCGTCATCCTTTGAATACTTTTATATCAGGTATTTCCATCCATAGTCACTAGCTATTTACTTCTTTAACTAAATACATTAATAGACTCACGTTGTTACACATTGATCTATAATCAATTCATATACATCGTATTGTTATTCGTATGGTACTACAATCTTTCTCGTGTCCACCTTGATTTTTATCAAAACCCCTTTGTTGCAAACCTTTCCTTTTACTCAGATATTTCCCCTCAATGATCACTAGGGTTACCTCGGGTATAGTTCCCTCGAGGGCGGGGTCACCCCGAGTCTATTCCCTCAATAATAATAATAATAATCAGTTGGGGTCACCTCGGGTCTAGTTCCCTCGAGCGCAGGGTCACCCCGAGTCTTTTCCTCCAATAATATGAATCAGTTGGGTCATCTCGGGTCTAGTTCCCTCAAGCGCAGGGTCAACCCGAGTCTTTCCCCTCAATAACGACCACTTGGGTCCCATTTTGCACTTTTCATAATCGTCATCATTTCATAATCCATTTCGTCATCAATCTACTGATAGTACCACAAAACTTCAATCAACCATTACTTAACTCCCCGAATGTACACGTTCATGCTCTTTTCATTTGTTTACCCTTTTTACATCTGACATAGCATATTAAACCTGTACATATAATCCTACCATACCTTATCCATTAGTTTCTACACTTGAACCTCATTGAGAGAGTATCAAAAGGATTAAAAGACTTAACGAGTCGTAAGGACACAAGTTATTTTATCATCTCAAACAATTCTTTTTCACATCGATTTTCACTTCAAGCATTCTAAACAATCTACCAATCCACCACGTTGATTACATCTCAAACCGTTCCTAACTGTCATCCATATCAAGACTCCGACTAATTAATTAACACACGCATTTTTCCTTTAAGCACACCACAATCCCACACGTCCTCACTGTACCTCTATGTACACCCCCATACCATCACATACCACATATCTACCCCCGACTAGACTCCACGATGCCCGGTTATCTAGTTTCTATAGTCGGAGTCCGTAAAAGCATGTACTAAAGGAATCTAAGAATTTTACGAGTCGAGAGAGAGAACGGATTGCAACACTACTCGTCGAATTTCTAAACATGTTTACTCTAGTCCATTGGGTACCACTCTAAGTGAGAAACAGGTAACACTCTCCAAAACACTTGGAAGGATGCGTAAACAAACTCATTGGAGTCAATGAAAGGCCTCGACATGTGAGTTGAAAGATATAGGGAAGCAGCTGAAAGATACTGCAGCAGCTCAAAGAAGCAGCTGAAGGAAGCAGCTCAAAAGGAAGCAGCTCAATCCCCTACCGGTAGGCAAGCAAGTCCTACCGGTAGAACTTGCCCTACCGACAGGTGGAAAGTCCCTACCGGTAGAAACTGAAAACAGAAAGGCCAATATTCAAATTCGAGCTTGACCTACCGGTAGATAAGGGATTCGTACCGGTAGAAACTGAAAACAGAAAGGCCAATATTCAAATTCGAGCTTGACCTACCAGTAGGTAAACGATTCCTACCGGTAGAAGTTAGAATACGCTGAACAGCTTGTTGAGTAGCTTTTGAGTTGCTACTATACGTTTGACCTGCTTACTTGTTCTACCGGTAGGGAAAAAGCTCCTACTCGTAGGAAATTGATTTTCTGGTAAAGCAACAACGTTCTACCGGTAGAAAAGACGGGCCTACCGGTAGGAATCCAGGAAAAACAGACAATTCTTACAGCAACTACGAATTTTCAATCCAAACTTAAACACGACATTACAAGCACGATTCATGCACCAAATCACTCATAAAACATATAAAGAGAGGTAGAATTCCTTACCTCAAGTCGAGAAGCGAACCCACGCAAGTTTGGCAAGCCCTAGCTCTCCAAACTTCGAAAACAACTGAATACTCCTCCTCCAAGCAAGACCCACGAGATACGAACCACAATACGCGTAGAGAAGAAGGTTCGAAGGTTGATTTGAGTGGATTGGGTGAGAGAGTGAGAGAGATAGAGGGAGCCGAGAGAGAGAACGGGGAAGAGAAAAAAAGAAAGAGGTGGGGAAATTATTCCCCTGCCATACACACCACACCTTTATATACACACACCTCACACATTTCACCCTAACACCCATAACTTTCAATTCTTTTACTTTAACCCCTAATCACATAAATTCGATAAATTCGTACTTTCCTAATTTCTGATATTTATAAAACATTTAAATAATATCCGAAAAATACGGGTCCTTACAAGCGGTCACCATGTCCACCGTCCAGGAAAGCGCAGGCAAGCGGTCACCATGTCCTCACTCCCTCTGCCTCTGCCACCACTCCTACCACCTCTGCTGTCCCGCGCATGCTGCTGCGCTTCTCAGGCAGCGCAGATCCCAAAGCTCTGCATTAGATACCGAGCTCGGTACTCCGCGTAGTCAGCACCAGCCTGGAACAACAGCTCTAGCTGAGGGTCCGGCTGTGTGAACTGCTCGACCTCCTCCAAGGTGTATTTGCTCGTCGCCATCACGAGAGGAGGGAGCGGCCCGGGGACCAAGAAAGTGTTCAATCTCAGCGACTGACATGACACCCAGTCACCTAGGTACCACTGCCAGTCATAGGGGGACTCCAAAAGCACTCTCCCCCTAGTCACAGCACGGCTGCAAGCCACAAATGGGACCTCAAAACGGTCCCAGATGCGCCAGTGCACATGCGATTAGAAGCATGCGTCAGAAGAGCAATTCAGAATACGAATAGAAAGGACTGAAACCAAGAAATCACGAATACCTGATCAGGATGCAGCTCGTCCAAATACAACCGATAAGCATTCAGGTCGCCCTTCCCTTTCTTCACCCCTCGGAACTCCTTCGACCAACAAAGGGCTCGGGGAAGTACCAGGTCGTTGGGGCATGACGTCGTGGAAGGGTACATGTCCAATACCTCGTACGTCCAAAGCTGCAGAGTTAAAAACATTGAGAGTTAGCATCACATGATACAAGTACATAAATAGGAAGCTAAATAGGTATTAAAGGCAAAGTCATTGAAACAAACCTCCCAGACTCGCCAGTAACCGCCGAGGCTCATCCCCGGGCCTCGGGAAAGAGACCCCATGAAGGCATAGCACGCCCCCAAAGCCGCGCCGCCCTAGTCAAAGCGGGCTATCTCGCCGATGGTCCCCAGAGTCGGCAAGAAAGACAAGTGTACTCCGTTGCGCCTGTTAGGAAACAGGGACGCACAGAGCACGTACAATAAAAAAGCACCGGGCCATCTGCTCCTCCTGCACTCTACCCACCGGAGGCTCCGTCCAAAAATCAAGAGTTGGGCGTACGGGGCATCTTCCTTCTCTGCCCTCAGCCTGTACCCCAAGAGTCGCCTCTGTAGCTCCGGGTCCCTCCCCGCCATGGCGTCGTATGGGATAGGGTCACCTCCAACCCTCAACCCGGTGATCGCCGCAAAGTCCAAAGTCGTCACCGTCATCTCACCAAAAGAGAAGTGGAACAAATTTGTCGTGTCCCACCACCTCTCAGCAAGCGCCCTCACAACCTGGCGATCGTTGCTGGCCCTCGTTAGCACGCCCACAAACTCCCCAAAGCCCGCCACCCTCACCATTTCCCTCGAGGCCTCCGGGAGCCTTTCCCAAAACTGAGGCACGTCACCCGCACCACCGTAGCACGAGATCCTTATCCCCTGTTGCAAAGAGAAACATGATTCAATAAGTGGCGTAATAATCAAAGGCATTAAGCTAGGAAATATAGGGCATTGTATTGAAATACGAATGTTAAAGCATACCTCGGCTCGGTGCAAAGACAAGTGTTGTTGTGAGTCCCTTAAGACTAGGGACTCATCGTAGACGGCCCTCTCCAGCGGTAGGCGTCTAGAAGTGAAGGCACCACCACGTGCCGGAGAGGCACGTAAGACTCCTCGTCAAGAGGCCGGCCTTGCCCAAGAACCGCCGTCGCCTCGTCCACCACGGTCCTCTGAGGGACCAAAACCTCATCCTCCTCAGCCTGTGGTCCCTCAGCCACTCCTGTCTCAGCCTTGGCCGGGAGCTCCCTCTCCCGGGACTCAAGCAAGGCCTCCGCCAACCCTGGCACCCCCGTAGAGTCTCCACCAAGTCCTCGAGGGACGCCCCCTCTAAGTAGTCCCCCATCCCTATCGGTCGTGATGACCCCGCACCTATGCCACTACCCACAAACATCGCAAGCACCTCCCGCTCCTCCGCCGGCTCCTCCTCAACAATGGGGGCCTTCCCCAAGTCAACCCGAGGCTCCTTCACAGAAGAAGCCTCTGTCTCCTCCTCCTCCGCAGCCCGCTACTCTAAACTACTACCGGCCCCTGATTGGCCCGCGTCCTCACCACCTAGCTCCACCGCACCCGAGCTCTCCATGGCCTGGCCTTAACCGGCCAACATCTACTCCACCGCTGCCGCCCATTGCCGCAGCAGCCGAGGCCGGTTCCTCCTCGGCCACGGCTGCCAAAACTGAAGCCCATGCGGTCTCTGGAACCTCCCCGATCACTATATCACTCTTTGGAGGGATCGTGGGCATGTCTATACTATCCATAGCTGCAATGCGTGAAAAAGAAGGTATCGAGAGGGAAAGAGGGATGATCGAGAGAAAGAGAGGGAGAGTACCAAGAGAGAGACAGAGCGGAGAGGCGAGAGAGAGATGATTAAGAAAGAGAGAGCAGAGGTGATCAAGAGAGAGAAGGCGCGAGAGAGAGAGTTCGAATGGTGGGGCGTACTGTGTATGCCTCACCTGTATATATATCCCTCGCTCGAACCGGTTCGTTTGGAATTAATTCTGGACCGGGATCATAGCCTATAGCGCCGCACGTCGTTCTGTCTAGACCGCGCGGCGTAGTGCGTCATCTTATAATGCCGTGCGACTCTCTATGGGCAACGCGCGACATTCTAGACTATTTCGACAGTTCAAAATCTGAACAGATTCATATCATCTGAGGCTATGATTGTTCGATTCTACTGGAGTTTGCATGAAAAACAAAAAGCAAACATGAATATGAGGAAAGAGGGGCTTCATTCCATTAACAAATAGAGAAAACCCCGGGATCGTTCATTACATTCAAAAAAAAGAAAAAGAGAGAAAGAAGAACAAAAACAAAAAAAATCCTATGGCCCCTTTTCTCTTTCTCCATCTTCCTTGTCCTTAGTCGCTCCCTCCGTTGGAAGCATCATTCCCGTCATCCGAACAATCGTCAGAACCGTTCGGATTCCCCTCGGAATCCTCCGCAGTTTCTTCAGACTCATGCCCCGGAGCGTATTCCGAGTCATTCTTGTCGTCTAACTGGTCAAAGGCGACGTCCTGAAGGTTTGACACCACACGGTGGAGGGTGCGAATGATGCCAACAAGCCTCGCGATCTGCACGGTCAAGCGCTCAATCTCCTCCCGATACGAGACCATCTCGGCCTCAAGGGAGGTGACTCGTGCAGTAAGATCGTCGTTGCTTGCCATTTCTCGTAAACCTGCTGTAGTTTTGAAAAAAAAAGTGAAGAGACTTGAGGGTTTTTGTGATGGTGCATGGAATGAGGCACCACCACCCTTATAAAGACGTTTAAGTCGTTGAAAGGGCACGCCTGTATTAATGGACTCCCTTAAACCAGCTGACTATTCTTGGAAATCGAAGAGTTGCATGAGAATTTGAAATACCGTGCGACACTTCGATAAACCGCACGACGTTTCAAGTTTGCATGGATAAGATCTTTTTCTCGGAAATTGTTCAAACCAGCCACCAAAATCCTCTTGGAAATCAAACATTCTAGCCGTTTTATAGAAAAGCCCACTTAGAACGATGTGCTAGGATCTCTCACCTCCCGAGGACTCGCCGTATTTGCACAGTCTCGCTATTTTCGCCCTCCGAGGGCTCATCTCGTCTCGATCAATCTCCTGAAGGCACGTGTCTCTATTTTCGCCCTCCGAGGGCTCGTCTTGTCTTGATCAACCTCTTGAAGGCATGTCTCGCTGTTTTCGCCCTCCGAGGGCTCGTCTCATCTCGATCAACCTCCTGAAGGCACGTCTTGCTATTTTCGCCCTCTGGGGGCTCGTCTTGTCTCGATCAACCTCCTGAAGGCATGTCTCGCTATTTTCACCCTCTGAGGGCTCGTCTCGTCTCGATCAACCTCCCGGAGGCATGTCTAGCTATTTTCGCCCTCTGAGGGCTCATTTTGTCTCGAATTACCTCCCAAAGGCTCGTCTCACGCACACGATCATTCGCACTTAGATCACAAGCACTCAGCAACACTGGCACTCGATCTACTCAAAGTTTACCATATTTGTCCTCTGGGACTTATTTCATTGGCATTGTCCCAATCGAATTACGCTGGTCTGATCCCTACAACGGGGACTTATTTCGATCTTTCATGCATTTTTGTCTTCGTTTAAAAATCTTAGAGCAACGGATTGGGATGCCTATTCTTTAAGCGTCACTCATACCAAACAAATGGTGTCCGAGTTACGTTAAAGAGGGACTACTATAGACACCCCAATCTGGACCTCGAAAGTGCTTTAAATGTCCCAATGATGAAACAAAGGAAACAAATATCTCTAAGAGCTTGGATGAAGGACTCCCCCAAATCCAAAAAGCTCAGAGCAAACCCAAAAGCCCAGAGATGGACCCTTAGTACCGCATGGCACACTTCTACACCGCACGGCATAATAGATTTCATTACACCGCACGACGTCATGAGGTCAATCGCACGGCATTTTGGATAAAGTTCTGACTAGCTTAGCTAACTGTCGGCCACACCAACTTGAGCCACTGCTACAAGTTAGCTCAACCGAAAAGGCACTTCTGGCCCGCCCAAAAAATACCTCCACCATTTGAATTTTAAAATTCTTAGCTTTTGCCTATAAATACAACCCTCCACTCAAGGGAAAGGGATCCTGGATTCCTTTTTTCTCTCATCATGCTTTCACACCCATTCCTCAGCCCCAAGTCTTGAGAAAGTTGCTCTTAAAAACATTCCCAAGGTCCTTTCTTTCTAAAAGTCTCCCATTTTCCTCCTCACCATTGAAGTGAGTCTCCTCGCTCACTTCAAGTTCCCCCAACTACCCAATATCCACCTATTAAACCATACTCACAGCTTCCTCTCCTCACTCGGGCTCACCCGCACTCATTTGTAGTCGTTTATTTCCATCCAAGCTCAAAGATCAAAGGTATAAACTAGTTTCCTTGGAGTAGGCTCTGTCCATACCCCTGAGGGAATCTTTCATTGGCCAGGATCAACCTCCTTTGGGTTGGATCTCGGCTTAAAAACCATTTTCAAAACAAAAACAAGTCTCTGCACTGAGAAAGCTACATCGCGTAGCGCTTTGATGCATCGTGCGGCGTAGTGTTCTCAGACGCACGGCGTTTCATGTTACGTTTTCATGCTCAAACTGTCTGGGTCATAGCTATCCATTGTTAGGCCTATTTTTTTGAAATGTCTGGCATCATTGCTTTCAAAATAGGACCATATCTACAAGCCATGCTATGTTTTAGAAAATAAAGCTTCTTCGGTCAGTCTGAATGATCAAGAGTTTAAAAGTTGTTTTTCGTCCATGGCTTGAAAGAATGGTACCTTTCAGAATGGTCCAATAGTAAAAACACTGTCTAATTCTAGCTGGAAATCCCGCGCGTTGTACTCAAGATGCTGGGCGGCTTTCTAAAACTTTACAAAGGCCTAAAAGCAAAGAGGATACCCTGCACGGCGTTCTGTAAAACCGTGCACGGTATTGAGAAATGCCGTGCAGGAGAATATTGAGATCCAGACAGTTTCTGCCAAGAACCCATTTCATTTTGCATCATCTTTATCATCACTGTACAGTTAACACCACGTGCACATCAACATGATCTATTACCCAAGTCCCTTTCCCCTTTTATTTGTCTATTAAAGAGTTTGATTTTTCAAAAGATACTTTAAGTTTTCCCCTTTTGAAAAAGTTTAGTAGAGACCGGTTTTACCGGGCGAATGGGATGCATTTTTCTCAACAAAAACCTTCCCCATTCGTAACGTAGCTCCCGAACCCAAAGTCTCAAGGTTTTCGCTAAGACCAAAAGGCCTTTTCCTTTCAAATCAAACTCTCGGTTTCTCGGATCAACCATCTCAAAAATCTGAGTGGCGACTCTTTTCGAGCGCGCGCCGGTCGGAGAGCCCACACGCAGCAAGATGTCAACATAGCAGTTGGGGTTCTAATTGTGGATGTGACCTGGCTAAGGCAAGAGTTTGAAGATACGAGAGTGAGTTTTATTTGAAAGATTGGCAATTCGGCAACGCATGCATGTTGTGGCCAAAGATGCTGTGAGAGGGAGTGAGATTCGTTCGTGGGAATTCTATCTCAACCCCCCCAACCGCCCCACCACCCACCCCCCCGACTTTTTTCATCCATCATGTGATTAGATGAGAGCCCATCTTGATGTATTGATTTTATTTCCCTGAGATTAATAAAATCTATCCCAAAACTTTGGAAAAAAAAAACCCCCAATATCTCAACATCTCTCTCTCTTTCTGAAGAAAGCAAATTCAACTATTCAAGGGTCCAAAGCACTTTATCAAATGGGACCGTTAATATAATTCCCAAATTATGATTTTAAAAGGATAAAAATCAACATTGTTGAAATACATTACAAGTATTTAACAATATAGTTACAATAAATTACTTATCATTACGTACCTTTATTCAAAAATATTACTTAGATATCACTCTTCTGTATTTTTGAAAAGCACCAATTAAGCTATCTTACTAATTTTATGTGTAGGCATAGCGTATGTAAGAGTTTGAAAATTTAGGAGCCCTCAAATTTAGATAAAATTGGACTTCGAATGAGACTGCATCCTCGGTGTGTGCCCATAATTGGCCGTTGTTCAGTAATAAGTATACAAAGTTGTTGAGTTACGTTTTTAATTTATATTGTGAGCTATTTGCATGTATTCTTGACTTTTAGTTTAAGACTTAACCCCAATACCATAAAATTCTAAATCCATCCCTGCAACATGCATTTACGAATCCCATACATGTTGTGCTTGAACCGGCCTGACCTTGTTAACAAGACTACATCAAACACTTCTTATTATATGCAAGTAGAGTGAAGTGCAGTTGGTGTCTCCCTTATACTCTCATGCACATGGACAGAGTTCGATTCCGTAAGAATCCATTCCCCCTCCAAAGTCTCCTAGAATAGGGTAGATTAGGATTAACGAATGGAAAAAAAAAAAATACCACTTCTCATATCAATATTGTACATCTTTCCTTCTTTGGTTTTGTATGGAGGAAAAGTAAAAAAGCATTTATGTTTGCAGGTGTTTAGAGCATGAGCACATGTCGCTAGCTAATATTGCTAACAGCCTAACATAAATCAAACCAAACCAAACCGAGCCTTAAGTCCCAATCACTTGGGGTCGGCTACATGAATTTTTTTTTTCCGTTGAGCTCTGTCAAGAGCCATTTGTGCACACAAACCTACTCTACTCATATCGTTGCGTACCACAGAATCTAAAGTCAATTTAGGTCTACCCCTCCCCATAGCATTACTACCCAAAACTATCCTATCTGCTCTCTTAACTATTGCATCTCCTGGTCTACGGTAGACATGCCCAAACCATCTTAGCCTATTTTCTCTCAACTTCTCTTCTATGGGTGCTACACCTACCATCTCCCGAATCGTTTCATTTCTAATCCTGTCTCTTCTAGTCTTACCACACATCCACCTCAACATTCTCATTTCTGCTACACTCATCTTGGTCACCTGTTGTTTCTTAATAGGCCAACATTCTGTCCCGTAAAGTATCGCTTGTCTGATGGCAGTTCCATAAAATTTTCCCTTCAATTTTATGGGTACCCTCTTGTCACACAGTACACCAGTAGTGCTCCTCCACTTGAGCCACCCCACTTGAATCCTATGAGTCACATTATCGGCAATCTCTCCATCCCTACTAATGATTGATCCTAAGTATTTAAAATGAGCACTCTTAGGTATCTCCTGGTCTTGGATCATCACTCTTTCTTCGTGCGCACTGCTAGTACCACTAAACTTGCACACCATATACTCAGTTTTACTCCTACTTATTCGGAAACCCTTTGACTCTAATGCTTCCCTCCAAATTTCTAGTTTCGTATTAACACCTCTAGCAGATTCATCTACGAGGACAATGTCATCTGCAAACATCATACACCATGGGATATCCTCTTGGAATTGTCTAGTCAATTCATCCATAACTAAGGCAAAAAGGTACGGGCTCAAGGCTGACCCTTGGTGCAATCCTACAGTGATTGGGAATTCACTCGTTTCCCCTACTGGTGATCGAATGGTAGTGACGGCACCTTCATACATGTCTCTAATCACCTCGATATACCCTTTGGTCACTCTCTTTCTCTCCAGAACCCACCATATGATGTCTCTAGGCACCCTATCATAAGCCTTTTCTAAGTCTATGAAAACCATATGAAGATCCTTCTTCTTTGCTCTATGTTTTTCTACCATTCTCCTTAATAAGTAGATAGCTTCCATGGTTAATCTACCAGGCATGAACCCAAACTGTTTCTCTGACACCGTAGTCACCGCCCTCAAGCGATGCTCAATAACTCTTTCCCACAACTTCATCGTATGACTCATCAATTTAATACCTCTATAGTTGTTGCAGTTTTGGATATCCCCTTTATTCTTATAGACAGGTACTAGAGTGCTCCTTCTCCATTCGTCGGGCATCTTCCTCGTCATAATAATATTGTTAAACAACTTCGTCAACCAAGTCACCCCCAGGTCACCTAGACTTTTCCACACTTCAATAGGGATACCATCTGATCCTAAGGCCTTACCCGGTCTCATCCTTTTCAAAGTTTTGACTACTTCGAACTTTTGTATTCTCCGGTAAAATTCATATTCTATAGTCTCGCCAGGTTCATACCCTTCCTCCCCCCCAAAGCCTCCTTCATGTTTCTCATTTAACAACTTCTCGAAATACGACTTCCATCTATCTCTAATTGCCTCGTCTTTTACCAACACCGCCGAATCAATATCTTTTATACACTTAACTTGAGAAATGTCTTTAGCTCTCCTTTCCCGCAACTTGGCAAGTTTATAAATAATTTTGTCTCCGTCTTTACTATCTAGTCTAGGGTAGAAATTCTTGTAGGCTTCCAACTTAGCATCCCTAACAACTTTCTTAGCTTCCTTGCTAGATTGCTTATAACCCTGAAAATTTTCCTCAGTCCGATCCTTTTGCCACTTTTTAAAGCACTCCTTCTTGGCTTTTACCTTGGTTTGAACCTCGTCATTCCACCACCATGTCTCCTTAGAAATTGGACATTTTCCCTTTGACTCCCCGAGAACTTCTCTCGATATTCTTCTAATACCATCAGCTATGGTATTCCACATATTGTCATTATCTCCTTCCACTCCCCACTAAACTTCTTGGGACATTCTTTCCTTGAATACCTCTAGTTTCTCCCCTCTTAGGCCCCACCATTTAGTTCGTGGGTAACTAGTTTCCTTTCTTCTTCTAATATTCCCCTTGAGACTAATATCTAACACCAAAAGTCTATGCTGTGCCACTAAGCACTCTCCGGGAATAACCTTACAATCCTTACATGTCAAGCGGTCCGCACCTCTAGCGAGAAAGTAGTCAATTTGGCTTCTATTGGCTCTACTCTTAAAGGTAATTAAGTGCTCTTCTCTCTTCCTATAGAGGGTATTACCCACTATAAGGTCAAAAGCTATTGCAAAATCTAAAATCCTCCGACCACCTTCGTTAAGGTCACCAAAACCAAAGCCACCATGCACCTTCTCATACCCTTGCTTGTGCACTCCCACATGGCCATTGAAATTGCCTCCTATAAATAGCTTCTCCCCAAAAGGTACATCTTGAACCACGTCATCCATCTGCTCCCAGAATTGCTCTTTAGTGAAATCATCCAAACCGATTTGGGGTGCGTAAGCACTAATAATATTAACTATGCTCCCTCCAATCACAAGCTTAACTAAAATAATCCGATCTCCTTTTCTCGTGACTGTAACTACCGAATCTTTCAGGTGTTTATCTACTACGATACCTACTCCATTTCTATGTCTATTCTTGCCCGTATAGTAGAGCTTATAACCTGTGTTCTCTATTTCCCTAGCTTTCTCCCCTACCCACTTAGTTTCCTGAAGACAAGCTATACTAATCTTCCTCCTAAGCATGGTGTCAACTAGCTCCCTAGTCTTACCTGTCAATGTCCCTATATTCCAAGTTGCTAAACGAATCCTATAATCCTGGGCTAGCTTCTTTACCCGTGCTCGTCCAGGTATACACGGGAACCCTTGCTCACTTATCACCACACCCGGGCGCCGGTGTGGCGCCCCTTGCTCATTTTTCGAAGCACCCGAAGGCAGGCACAACGCGTCGCTTAAAGGGAACGCCCTAGCATGTTTCGTTATCATATTTGGATTCATGTCATAGAGATCTGACGGGTTTTTTTTACATGCTGGCTGTCAGCTACCAAACGCACAACCCTCCTCCTTTATCCGGGCTTGGGACCGGCTGGAGAAAAAAGATAAAGCTCTAAGCACAAACCAGGCGGAGTTTAACAGCCTAACATGCAAATGCTAATTATACTTTGTGTTTTTCCTTGAAGATGTTCCTGTGAAGTCGGTCGACTGCATTATAAGCCGCACTCTGACAGTTTTAGTTGATCAGAATCCAGTTGATCAAGTTATGGGACGGAGTTCGTACAATTGGGCTAGACTTTTGGTGGAATACTTCTGCAATTCCGGTTTGTCATCAATTTAATTAGCACTACTACAAAAACTTTACCCATTATCTCTATAATTTTCTGACGGTTTTAAAAAAAACTGTACGTGATAGATCATTTAAAAGTCATGAGATTCAATCACGGTTTTTCCCGTGATTAAAGATATGTCCAAAAACTTAGCTGAAATATGTTCTTTTTACTCAAGCTCTAATGGATTGAGATTTGATTTCTTTAAATGGTTTGAATATCGTCATATATAGTTATATCAAATTAACTAATTTATAACACGTTTGACGGTTTGATTTTTAAAATAGGATATGCCTTTTTTTCTCAATAAGTAATCGTTGAATATATACATTCTGAATTGGGATGCGCGAGTATATTGTAGAATGTCATCGTTTCATAAGATTACCATGTGTATCTTTTTGGGTGACATTTCGAATTCTAGTAGGGTGGAGGCGGCTATCCCAGATGGGACCCCCGACTGCTCAATGAACATTATGGTATGAAACTGTTACGGTGTGGGGAACTCCCTAGCAGTTTCCCGGTTGGGGGAGTGTTGGAGAATCCATTCCCCGGATTTAATTGGTGTTTTTTACGAAAACCAAAAATGTAGATCGTTATATGGTTTGGTTTCAAAAAACACCTGGGTGTAAACATGCAGTGGGTGTTCTTTTGTTAATGTTGTTGGATTGGCTAGAGGTTTGTGTGTTTTATATATATACTAGTGCTAGCCCGTACCTACAACACTACGCATCTCGGTTGGAAAGGAATGGCAGTTGTGTGATTTAGATGAAAACCATAGGCACTTAACCGGGAAGTGGGAGGATGCACTACAGCCTTTGGATGAAATGAATCTAAGCCGTTCCAACAATTTGTCCCCACACCTTTCTGTTTTATAATATATATATATATATATATATATATACACACACACACACACACATACACTTTATATATATATATATATATATATATATATATTGGAGGTGCAAAAGTATGTTTTTAGTCAAGAGAGATGCTACATACACTATTATCTATCCACTACACCATCCATTACATTTTTTATGGAGCTCATCCCGACTCTCAAAAACATGTCCATAAATTTTAGAATAATATTTTATGGGACCCTGTAAAAAATCAGCTTCAACGGATATCGGTAAGTATTATTTCTTAACTTATAAGGACGAAACTGTTTAACTGCACAATTTCGCTCATAGGAATCAAGAAATAATACTTACCGATATTTGTTAGAGCTAATTTTTTACAGAGCTCCATAATATATTATTTTAAAATTTATGAACATTTTTTTGTATTTTTTTGGAACCCAAGGTGGGCCATACAAAAAATATAATGAATAATATAGTGGTCGGATGTAGTTTACTTAGACTTATTGTTTAGCCAAACAATGAATCCCACAGCATTCTTCCTGATAATTATCCCAAAAGCTCCACCGGAATTCCTTGTTCCACGTTCCGTCATAGGTTTGTTTTTAGCCAAACGTACCGTCCATCTTATAGTTATATTTTAACCACGATTAATTCTTCGTTCAAATTGTGATCTTAAAACTTTAATTTTTAATCAGTCTTCTTAAAAACTATGATCTATAATCTTTTTAATTACGGTCGTTCGTCAGAACTATGATCTTATCTCATGTATACATGCTCATGGTATTAAACTCAGTATGAATTCAACGATTACTTATTGAAAAAAAAAAATCCTACTTAAAAATCAGAACACCAAACGCGTCATAAATTATTTAATTTGAAATAACTATGACGATATTCAAACCATTTAAAGAAACCAAATCTTAATCCATTAGAGCTTGAATAAAAAGAACATATGTCAAAGATGTTTTGCACGAATCGAGCAAGAGCTCTTCTTCTCTACCCTTGAACAAGACACCAGAAAGCCTCAATGTGGAATTGGGGGATGGTAATGTGCAGTGGTTTGCGCAACACCATACTAAGCACCTCCAAACCGTCGGATCATGCATTCGACAGCTCGGATTTCATCTTGACAATTAACAGCTCTCAATCGTTGGTTGCCGAGATGAGATCTGAGCCGTCGGATGTACGATCCGACGACTCGGAGGTGCACAACACGCTACACAGCACCAACCCGATCCCCTCAATGTGACAAACCCCACTTGGGACATATCAAAATTTTCATTGAGAGAAAAAAATTCACATATCTAAACACTTATATTTCATATATACAACAGATTTTTAGTAGATGATAATTAAGTATAACTAAATTTCATGTGTATATTACCTTTTTTAAAAAAACTTACGATACACGATACATAACCCAATGTGATTCATGAAATGAAAGAAATGATGCAGAATGGTATCCCGATTTGAAAACACAACCAACGATGAGATGTTGTAATTTAGGAATTTGTGATTTGCTGTCCTTAAAGGTAATTTGGTTAAAGGGTAAAATTGTATTTAAAAAAGTAGAAAAAAATTGTGGTGCAAATAAGAATTATTTATATTAGGTACAAATAGAATCACCCAAAACTTGAATACCACATATCCATGCCGTAGTAAACCACATGAACCACACACCTTTGAATTTGGGGAGACTTACCAATTTTTTTTTCATATTTACATTTTTTGAGTTTAAGAATAAACAGATTTTGCAATCAAACATAAAGACAAATGTGCCTATGAAAGTGCCTAAAACCTTAGAGTACCCTATGAAAGTGCATAAAACCCTAGAGTATCCTATATATAAAAGTGCCTAAAACCTTAGGGTACTCTATATATATGAAAGTGCTTAAAACACTAAATCCCTATAATATGAAAGTGCACTCTAAAATCCTATGAAAGTGCCTAAAACACTAAAATCCTATAATAGGAAAGTGCACCCTGAAACCCTATAAAAGTTCATAAACATGTTTTGGCCTTATGACTAAAAAACTCAAAAAATTGAAGGATCTCCACTGAAAACTATTATGTCAGCGTATTTCCCTTAAATGAAAACTATTTTAGCATCCTTATGGCTAATTTTCCCTTGAATTTCCTAGAAACAAAATTATACTTACAGAAATTTACAACTCTCTAAATTTACATTCATTGAATTTTATTTTATATTTTAGTTGCATTTTGTTTTTGAACTCGATTTGGAATATAAAGTTAGAATGAAATACTTATTTTTTTATGACACATTTATTTCAAGTTATTGTAATTATTTAAGAAACATTTTTATCATTATTTCTCTTCCTATTTATATACTCTTACAAAAACTCGTTGGGGACCATGCTACTACAATTTTGCCTAGGGCCCCACAATGTATAGGGACGGCACACATCAATCGTTACTGTTCTATTTTTTCCTTACTACTGTTCTATTTTTTCCTTACTACATCCATGAGTACTTTTGTAATTGCAGTGCCTTGTATTAAACACATCCAAAAGCAGAAGGAGATGCATCTTCAAACTCTTGAGCTGGTCAAGTGTTTCTGTAAGGGAATTGCATCTCTACCAGACTCAGCCAAGCAAAGGTCACTTACACAAGAGGCAATGCTTTCAGCTGCAAGGAATGGGATTCCCGAGATTGTACATGAGATTGTGGAATCACTTCCTGATTTATTTTGGATTACAGACGCAGAAGGCCGGAGTGTATTTATGAATGCGGTTTTAGAGCGTCAAGAGAATGCATTCAACCTCATATATCAAATGGGAAAGTATGCTCGAGAATTTGTCCTACATCATAATGATAGAGGCAACCTTATCCTGCACTTGGCCGGAAAACTAGCACCTCCAACCAAACTCAGCCAGATTTCCGGTGCAGCTTTGCAAATGCAACTTGAGTTACAGTGGTTTGAGGTAAAAACTATGTGCTCATTTATATTCCAATTAAATAAACCCAATCTTCTGGAACAAGTACTCCATCCGCCCTAATTTATTTGTCCACTTTTTGACATTTACTTGTCCCCCAAAATGTTTGTCCACTTTGGTAGACTAGGGAACCAAAAGCAACAAAATTCTCTTCTTGTCCCCTACCATTTGAACTAAAGTTATCTTTTTCAAAAAGTTGGAGAGTAACTTTTGGAAAAGTTGAGCATTAATTATAGATGCAATGATTGTTTTCCACAAAAAAGTTATATTCCACAAATTGGGACGGAATGAGTTTTATTATCCACTGATAGGGTTTACTTTACTTTAACATTGCAATTTTCACAATTTAGTCTTGGCAATTGCTACAGTAAATATTCATATTCAGAAGTGGTTGATAAAATGGTCATCTAAGTTTAAATTCATACAAGTTATATAGAGATTGTTATATAAATTCAAATCTTTTGAATTCAAGATGGAGACAATGCGTATATACTTACACTTTCAAATTTGGGTCCATTGTACGATAATCTGCACCAGTCTTTGGCATTTTTAGAAAATCAAACATTGAAACGTATCCCATTGTACGTTAAATTTTTTGGCTATCATACAGGCAGTGAAAAAGCTTATGAGTCCCAGAGATATAGGTTGGAGAAACTTTGATCGGAAAACTCCTGCAATGATATTTACCGAAGAACATAAGAAATTAGTCGCTGAAGGAGAAATATGGATGAAGAACACAGCAAACTCATGCACAATTCCAGCAGCACTCATTATCACCGTGGTATTTGCGGCTGCAATCACCATTCCAGGCGGGATCCATGATACTAATGGCGTACCAGTTTTCAATAAGGAAGTGGTATTTAATATCTTTGTTGTTTCCGATGCAATCTCGTTATTCACATCGATCACTTCTTTGTTAGTGCACTTGTCGATCCTCACTTCCCGATTTGCCGAGGGTGATTTTCTCTTTGCTCTTCCAAATAGGCTTATAATTGGGTTGTTCACCCTTTTCCTCTCCATTACGGCAATGTTGATAGCCTTCAGTTGTGCAATCTATCTTCTATTTGGGAACAGGGCATGGATACTTTATCCGGTGGCAGGGTTAGCATGCGTCCCAATCATTTCCTTCGCCTCCCTACAGTATCCTCTCCTTCGAGATCTCATGAAGTCAACATATGGCCCTGGAATTTTCGGTAAACAAAGTGAGGTTCCCTTTTATAGTTGATGAGATGTGATATAAATGATCTTCTGTTGGGGAACAAGGCCTGCCAAGTGCCAATTCTTTGTTGCTTTGACTGAAAGGGAAGTTACAGTCTGTATCAGTTCTTGGATGCATGTGAAAAACATGTTTGTAATAATAGGTCAATTGTCTTAATTGGCCTAAATTAATTTTTATTTAAGACAACAGGAATTATTGATTCTTAATTATATTTGTTTAGTTTTGTGTAAAAAAAATTGAGATTAATCATTTTTCTCGATAAGAAGAATCGTAAAACCATATATATATATATATACACACATATATATATATATATGTATGTATATGTATATATGTATATGTATG
>BPLS01030186.1:0-16084 GCA_019656275.1 Rhododendron kiyosumense | reverse complement strand
TGTATACATATACATACATATACATATATACATATACATATATATACATATACATACATATACATACACATATACATATATATATATATATATATATATTGACCGAAGTTGAAAAAAGTTAGATAATATGACACTGAACATTTGAAATATACCTTTTCAAAAAAATTTCGTCTTCGGTTGCGTTTGCTAATAATATTTTACTATCTAAATCTTTCAAGTGGAGTTGAATGATAACACAAATTAACATGTGTACTTAACATGTACACATGTTAAGTACACATGTATATATCTTTTATGAAAATTAAGTATTTTAGTATATGGTAAGACTATGTGAACTGTGTATTTTTCAGTTCACAAAGTCCAATTCTCATAACCAGTTCACAAAACTAGTTCTCTACGAGAACAGTCACTTCTCATAGTCAATTCTCATATAACTGACTATAAAAATTGGCAGTTTTCATAGAACTGACTATGAGAATTGGCAATTCACATAGCCAATTCTCATAACTTAGTTCACATAGCCAGTTGCGATTGACAATTTTCCTGTGAAAACTGTATATTTTTCTATGAGAACTGTGTATTGAACTATTTCACTTTGTTTTTTCTATGAGAATTGTGTTTTTTTTTTATGTGAACTATATATTTTTTATAAGAACTGTGAATTTTAGTGTGTGGTAAGGTTACGTGAACTGTGAATTTTTCAGTTCATATAGTCTAGTTCTCAAAACCAATTCACAAAGTTAGTTATCTATGAGAACAATCACTTCTCATAGCCATTTCACATAGCCAATAGTATTTTTGTCCAAAATAATATGATTCAGGAATTGATTCTAAAATATAGCTCTCATAACCTCAGTTCTCATAGATATAATTCAAGGGTATTTTTGTCCAAAATAATATGCTAACTCAAGGTATGTGAAATTGCGGGAATATTTTTGTCCAAAATATTATGTTAACTAGCTATGAGAACTACCAGTTCTCATAGCCAAGGGTATTTTAGTCCAAAATAATATGCGCCATGAGTTGATTCTAAAAATATAAATTTTACTAAAAATGGACATGTACACAAAAGTTAAGAAAAATGAGCAAAATAGTAAAAATGCATGAAAAATCGAGAAAATGGACTGAAATAAAGAAGGAATATTTTTGTCAGGACTAAATTTAGTCCGAACCTACTTTTTAGGGCCAACCTAAAAATTCCCCAATTTTTTACTATCTAAATCTCTCAAGTAGAGTTGAATGATAACACAATTTAGGAAATAAATGAACTAAAAATCGGGAAAAAAATAAGGGGGATTTTTAGGCCGGCCCAAAAAATTAGGCTCGGACCTAATTCAGTCCAGCACAAAATATTCTATACCCCCTTTAGTCCGGCGCTACATTCTGGACAAAAATACCCCTTGCGGGTCAAAACAAGCATCCTGGATCCTCTCGCTTGTCAAAAATTCACCTCACGGGTCACGTTCCAGAACCCTGTCCATACGACTCAACAAAACCCTGACTCTCTCCCTACCGCCACAGAACCACCCTAACTTCGTCGCTACAAAACCCTAACTCTTCCGCTTAATAGCGCTTTATCTCTCTCGCTCGATCTCTCGCTCGCTCTCTCTCTCTCTCTCTCTCTCTCTCTCTCTCTCTCTCTCTCTCTCGTGCAATCGATCAGGCAACAACATTTCAATATGGCAAAGAAAGGTATGTACATTAAAGCATATCGAATGTCTATGCGAAATTTCTATGCGAACTGTAAAATATGTTTATGAGAACGCTAACTCTCATAAACGTGTTTATGTAGTATATAATGAAATATGTGTTTTGGAGTTATGTGAACTGTGTGTAGTGGTCTATGTGAACTGTTCTCGATCAGCTCCTTCAAGGAGGAGAATGGTCGCTGATTCTCTTCTCCGGCAGCGAAGGGGTCAGGATAATGAGTACTTTCGAAGGTTTTGCTTTACGTTTAGTCTTTTTGAGTTTTTTCCTTAGTGCATGTACATCCCTTCTCGTCCTCTATCTTGTCTTAGGCTCTGTTCCCAAAGTATACATGTTTAAAAAGTTACACGTCATCGTACTTATCCATGAGAACTGTGTATTTTCTGCGAGAACTGTTTATGACAATTGTGTATTTTTTTATAAGAACTGTGTATTATACATGAGATTTGTCTATGGGAACTGTGTATTTTTCTACTGGAACATTATATTTTTCTATGAGAATTATGTATTATACATGACATCTGTCTATGAGAACTGTGTATCTTTCTACTGGAACATTGTATTTTTCTATGAGAACTGTGTATTTTTCTATGAGAATTGTGTATTATAAATGACATCTGTCTATGAGAACTGTGTATCTCTCTACTGGAACATTGTATTTTCTATGAGAACTATGTATTTTTCTATGAGAACTGTGTATTATACATGAGATTTGTCTATGAGAACTGTGTATCTTTTTACATGAACATTATATTTTCTATGAGAACTGTGTATTATACATGAGATTTGTCTATGAAAACTGTGTATCTTTCTACAGGAATATTGTATTTTCTATGAGAACTGTGTATCTTTCTACTGGAACATTGTATTTTTCTATGAGAATTGTAAACTATACCTATGATGAGCCAATGTAAACACTCTATCTCACTTTTGTTCATATATTTAACAGGACACAAGAAGACTTACACACAAGATTTAAAAACTTCTTACGAGATTAGACCAAGAACACTAACAATGGAGGAGGCAGGAGTCATTACAAGATCGAAAACTCAACTTGACTGGCCAGCAACCTCGATGGTTAGCCAAGCATCATAGTCCCCTTCACAAACTTGGGGAAAGAAACGACAAAGGCTTACCCAACAATCTGAATCAAACTCTCAATCCATAATCAAAAGCAAAATCGACGAAAGAAACAACAGAGCCAAAAACATAAAAAGAAGGCCATGAAGCAAGAATCTGAATCTGAATCTGAACCAGACTCCCCAACCCAAACCCAAAAGCAATGCACATTCAAGTCCAGTGTAATAGGAACGGTGGGGCTATTGTCAAAACTGAACTTGAACAATGCCCACTTAGAGCTGTTGAAACAAACACCTTTTTGGATGCTGATTGATGCCATTAGGAAAGACAAGTTAGCCGAAAAAGCTTGCATGAAGCACGATAGACCCATCCTGAGTATCATTCAGAACTATGATACCAATGACCGCAAGTTCCTCATTGGTGGTAAGAAGGTTGCCATAACAAGGAATGACATCAAGCTAATCTTTAGAATAACTTGTAGGAACAAACCAATAGGAGATTTGAACAAGAAGAAAAGTGATATTGCATTTGTAACAAGAAAGGGGATCTAGGAGGCAAGGATTGGTAGTAAAAAGATGAAAGACATGATCAATGAAATACTGCAAAAAAAAGAGGAATCCATAACTGATGAAGACATCCAAGATGTAGTCGGCTTCATATGCATGTTCATTTGCCTGACGTTGTTCTTCTCCACATCAGGAGTCAGCATTGCATGGATGTATGTGCATTGCATGGAAAAGATAGAAGAAATAAAATACTACGACTGGGCACAATCCATTGCAAAAACATTGAATACATCAATGCACAAGTTTCATGACAAACCAAGAGATGCAACAGGATGTGTGATGGCATTGATGGTAACTTAAATCTATTATGCTATGAGATATGTTTTTGGGTATTCTAATAATTTTCTTTTATTCTAATAATTTCCTTTTACTTGTTTTTGCAGTACTGGATTTGTGAACATACGGATTTGATTGCACGACCAAAAAATGAAGCAATTCCAAGGCTACTAAACTGGAACACCTCAGACTTGAATTTTTTTTTTTGATGATTTTGAAGATTTGAGGAATGTCAACATTACAGTCTACACACTAATCAAATTGCTTAACTTGGACACCAAAATACACACTTCTCATAAAAAATTACACACTTCTCATAGATAAATACACACTTCTTATAGCAAAAACACATTTCTCATACAAAAAATACACACTTCTCATAGCAAAAACACAGTTCTCATACAAAAAAACACACTTCTCATACACAGTGCTCATAGAAAAATACACACTTCTCATACACACTTCTCAATAAAAATGCACAATTCTAATTGTGAGTTCACATCTTTCAGGTATATGAGGAGGAACTTCAAGAAACATGTCAAGAGGCTCAAGTCTACAGCATGACACACCCAGAAGTTGTAGATGACAATGACATGGAAACTGTATCATAGATGATGCAGCATACACAATCTCCTCAAAGTCCGGTAGTACAACGACTTGATGAGATACACTTAACTGAAAAACAGCAAACATCTCCTCTTGTGTCAGCATCATCTCCTGAGCAACAACAAACAATGTTCTCATAATCACAATCAGGCGAGACTATGGTTCCAAGTACCTACCAACCTCTGGACTCCATTAATTTCAGTCAAGGCGTAATTAAAAAGCACAACCAGATGGATAAATTATGTGACAGCTTACTGGAGGACAATGATCAAGTTATCATCAAGGATCTCCAGTAACAAGTCCAATATCTTCAGAATCAAAAACAAATACTTGAACAACAAAACCACAGACTTCAAAAGGACAAGGATACAATGAAAATTGAGCTGGAGGAAATGGAAAAAGAACGTAATGCAATGAAAGAAAAGCTGCAGAAGATGGTTACTATGTCCAACACAATGATGCAGGCCCAAGAACAACACAAGTTCCGTATAGAGAAGACTGCAGTCTTGGAAAAGGACAGCGATGCAATGAAAAATCAGCTGTTGAAAATAGAAAAAGAAAGGGATTCACTAGAAGAAAAGTTACAGGAGATAGATATTATGTCCAAAGTTTTCAAAAAGGACAGAGATGAAATGGAAAAACACCTACTGGAAATCGGAAAAGAAAGGGATTCACTGAAAGAAATGCTGCAGAATGCGGATGCTATGTCCAACAAAATCGTGTAGACATTCGAACTGAAAACTGCAGAATTAGAAAAACAGAAACATATGATGTTGCAACAGTTTGAAATTGAGAAGGACAAAATCAAAAAGGCCCTTATGATGCAAATTGAATCCCTAACAACTAAGAAGGGCCATGTACAAAAGTATCTGAGCACAACTGTACAAAGGCAAAAGGCTATAATTGTTCAAAAAAATGCAGAAATATGCAGCATAACCAACAAGCTTTCCCTCACCAGCAAGCTTTCTGTCCAACCGCGACATACCAAAGAACTTAAAAAGCATTTACCGGCTCTTGAGACTGATTCCTCTTTGATCACACAAAGAAGTGAGGAAGCAATACATAACATCACACAAACGTACACTGATCAGAAGATTGAGCAAGTGGTCCATGAAGTTACACAACAATATGCTCCTGTGGGGAAAAAGTCTGAAGGGGACAAAAAAGATGACATTGCAAAACAAAGACCACGAAGGCAAAAAATGGATGACAACTATTACTACGGTTCAATCATAAAGGATGGTCGCAAAAAAGAACAAATTGTCCTTGTTGAAAGTGATGAGCCACAAGCAGAAACAAAGAAACTTGACGACAAGATTTTCCCCAGCGTCGTTTCATTCTCTAAGGCCCAAACAAGGCTGATAATACAAAACCGAGACAAATTGAAAAAATTGATCGAAACCGATTGAACCGAAACCATAAAAACTGGTCACCTCTTTGGTCGATTTCGGTAGCTCCATATGGAAAACCAAACCAATTTTTCGGTTGTTAAAATCCCCCAAAACCGAATCAATCGAACCGAAATCACCCCTACTCATGCTCATGTCTCTCGTAGGATATCTTTAACGGTGTGGGGCCTATTCCAGGATTCCACACAAATGACTCGAGTCGTTTAATAATTTTAGAATAATTTTTTGAAAGATTTTGTAGAAAAATTAGCTCAATCAAAAAATTATAGATAATGAATCCAATCTTCAAGTATTTCATTTAGATTTTAGGATCCTCGATACTAAATGAATGTTAAAAGAAATGTTAGACAATAATGTGCTCAACATCCTCGTGATCTGAATCGCTGATATTATAGGACTTCTGAGACAAGAAGCTATTAAAAAAATTATCTTGATCAGACATCGATAGGTATCGAAATAGTTCATATTTTGAAAATAATCTTTGCGTTTGGATACCTATCGATGTTCCATCTAGATAATTTTTTAATTGTTTGATCATCTCAACAAGTCCTACAATATCAACGGTTCATATCACAGGGATACTGAAATCAGCGGTTCACACAATTGTCTAACATTCATTCTGTATTTAGGATCCTAAAATTTAAATGAAATACTTGCAGATTGGATCCATTATTTATAATTATGTGATTGAGCTGCTATAAGCAGGAGGATAATGGCAATCTACATTTTGTATTTAGGATCCTAAAAACTGTTAAAGCATTTGTGTTAAGATAGTTGTGTTTGGGTAGAAAGTTGCTTCAGGTAGGTTTTGGGCTTTCTGTGCTTGATTTCATACAGATTACATGAGATCATTTGGGTATAATAACTTGGATGGTAGCTTCTAGGTTAAATTTTTGGAGAAAAATATTTGTGCTCGAGTTGGTGAACCTAATCGTCTTTTTTTATTTTATTTTATGTAATTGCTCTTTCATTGTATCAATAATTTCTCCTACCATTTTGCCAAAAAAAAAAAAAACTAAAAGCTTTAAGGACAATTTTATATTCTTTGGGGAATATTCATATGCAAGATTACCAATTGTGATCTTGTTGCAATGGCGCCTTGGAAGCTGGAACGTATTACTGAGTCAGAAGCCATATCGACGCAAGGCATAGGTGTTTCTCTACGAAGTGAACATTTTCAATCATTGGAGCAAGACCAGAGCAAACCCTGCTCGGCCAGGATAGCACGGTGCTGTCCCTTTAACCTTGAGAAAGCAACTGTCATTGAAATGTTGGATCTGATCTCTCACTTATTGTCTGTTTAGCTTCTACTCCGGCTGCCCTTTTTGAAGGTTGGTCTTAAAAGAGTTTGGGAGTACATGTTACACAGAGCTTTCTAAAGGTCTTTTTTAGAAACAAGATTTAGATGAATCTTCCAAGGGCTTGGAAAATTAAATGGATCGAAATCGATACTTTCAGGAACGAAACGCGTTTTTTTCTTGAAAAAGTTTACTGGCAATGATTTCGAGAACAAACTTATTTATCATAAACATGTCATGATCATATTCATATTCATATTCATATTCATTTATTTTCACAACTCAGCCTTACCAGGCACTTATAAATTGACCTCTCAAACAAGAGAAGGTACACAGACGCTTACAGTACTCAATTCTCCCAGTATTCATGTTCATTTATTTTCTTCCGACAAAGTTCTGACTTAGGCATCAGACTTTATCTGACTTAGGCATCGAAGGGATGTTGGTCGACACCACAACGGTGTCAAGTACTCTATTTTGCAAGCCATCGATCAAGTTTGCCAGAAAAACGACTCGTCACCCCATATACTCCTTCCCTCCGCCATTATTGCTATTATCTCACATTCATGATCAGTACTAGTATATCCACCATTCACTTGATATCTAAATATACACAACATATACGAGGTTTAACACACGAGATTGTATGCCTACATCCATGGAGAAAGGAAGAGAAATCCACACCATATATTGAAAAACCAAAAGATTACAACACTCCACAATCACCCTCTCAATCGTGCTTCTTTGTTTCTCAAAATCTTTCCCAAGAACACATTTTTAATACCCTAAAGCAAAGGAACATGCATAACAGCGTCGTCCCCAAGGGTCCGAACGGAATTGATTGCTATCCAGACACGAAACAGCTGAAAGTTGCGCGTCTGCGGCCGAAGTAAGGACAGGAATTGGCTAGTTACTCTAATTTTTTCACCAAATGCAAGCCATCTCATAAGAAGTTCTCATACAGAATTCACTCGCATAAATAAGGAGTTTTCATGTAGTCATTCAAACTCGAACATAGTAAGAACCAAAACAACAAGTGACCATGAAACCATGGCCACTTTATTCTTAGTGATTAAAGCTTCATAGATGTACTGCTAAGAAGTTGTGAACATACAACTTCAACACATATGTAGGACATATATGCGACTAGACCATCGTCGTCGATGATTATCTCTGCCGAAGTCTGGTACTTGGAGAGAGACTCTCATTTGCAGGTGCAAGGATCACAGGTGCACTTGGCTCCGCACTTGCAGCCATCGTTCTCGGCTCCCATCTCAAATCCCTCAAAGAATCTGCATACATGAACAAATATATGACGAAAAAAGTGCTAGATAAAATGCTTTTGCCGATCGATGTTAGGAACTCCTAACATAATTTCGATGAATAATACCCATAGAAACGTATGTGAGCCCAAAGATGCCCAATTCAAGAGAAATTCATCAATTATGAGCTTGCACATATGCTTCAAGAGCTACTCAACTAGCCATGGCCATTGCGACACCCATCAGAGGAGTCGTTTCTGATTCATTAGATCATGGTTTGGCCAAAATTTGCAGCATTTTTGTTTTACATATTTTGCAGAAATTCCAATATATGAAATACGGAATACTGTAGCGTGCAATAGTTTAGATTCTTTTATGGGCAAACGAAGATTGTGGAGTGGTGAACGGGCCAATGCACGACCCAGTGTTGCGCGGCCTTGACCATGACTGGCTGAGGTGATTCGCACCACTCATTTTATTAGAATCACCATCGAAATATCCATCTAAAAATCAAGTTCATCAAAGACCAATAGCTGTATGATCAGATTGACTATGTTCCAATTATTGCCCCGGTGCTTTTTTTCATCAGCCCCACGATACCTCCAGGCTAAACTAGCAGTTTGCATTGGTTAGCTCTAAAGTCAGATGCGTGTCGTGCTACAGCATGCGTGTTGTGCATAATTCGGGCTGTCCGTTCGACGGTCATCTCGCCAATGATTCATTCATTGCCGAAGTGAGATTCAGATCATTCGATGGCCGAACGGACGGCCGAGATGGGGCACAGGTCCCCCAATTCGCATTTATATACATAGAGAGAAGGATACATACGTCTTTTGGGGTGCAACACCAACAATAAGGGTCTGAGTGGTGGTCTGCTCGGAGTCAGGGTACATCTTGCATCTGCCATCAATCATTTGTTAAATATATCAGCATGCCTTAATTTGATATACTTTAAAAAAACGATTACGTTTAAAACTTTAATCATATACTACTAATTAAAATTGATTTTGGCGCTCCACGTTTGTACGCAGGCACTCCAAAATCAGCATCCTAATTATTTCAATATTAACTGGAGTTCAGAAAGAGTTTTTCCCAAGGAAAAATTTGAAGACAACAATGATATAGAATCATATAGTATAGGTTACGATGACCATGAAGACAAATTTTCCATTTTCTGAAAAATCAATTCTCATGTTCTTCGCAAAACACGAACTTTTACGACATAATTTCAGTTCTATACATTCAAAAATGCTAATCCCAGGCGCCAGAGGACTTGACTTTTAAAAAACAAATGTATCAAATGATGAATGTTATATAGTACATTCTTGTAATGCTACAAAAGGTGTTAAAGACAAGTCTTTAGATTTTCATCACACTATTAATGTAATTCGCCAACCAAAAAAGAAATGGCGGAGTTATGTTGGGCCCGCCCCCTTAGTTTTAAATTTTTTATGTTATATGATACCTAATTTTGAATATTATCGATAATTTTTTTTTTTTGGTAAGTATAGCTACTTATAATCTCAATTATTTTTTTTTGGTAAGTATAGCTACTTATAATCTCAATCATTTTGGTTTTAAATTTTTTTCGATAATTATTAATGTGTAGCTACTTATAATCTCAATCATTTTGGTTTGATTTTATAGAAAATCAGTTATTTTACGGTCGCATTTCTTAATTTCTTTCGTAAATGAAAAATAAGCACATGGCTGTTGAAGACTTGAAATAGCTAAAAAAAAATGATTGATGTACTTTAACTGCATTAAGTTAGAATTATCTCAATGTACAAAAACGAAAACTCTATGATATAACTAGTATATGTTCCAATAAAAAAATGTCTATTAAGCCGGATCCAATGATGCTGCCAAGCACCCCTGCTTGGCAACGGTGCCAAGTGCCCGATCCAATCGTTTATCTTTGCAATCGATGGCTCGATTGTTAATCCGAGCAATGGACGGTTCAAATATTTATGTGCTCGGAATAGAATATTAATCCGAGCAACGGACCGTTCAGATTTTTATGCGCTCGGAATAAATCCGGACTGTCCGTGCCGAGATGAATGGCGGGATCGGCCACTCGCACCTCCGCCAAGCACCCTCGCTTGGCAGCATCTCCTCAACCATTCAAGCCGGCCTCCCTCAAGTCAAAATCCGGTATCCGCCATTTTGCATGATGTTATTAAATTTAGAGGCACGTCAAGTTTTAATTTTTTTGATAATGCAGGGTATCGTTAGCAGACTAATCCCAAAATAATTAACGAGCCCAAAAGAAATTAAAACAAGAAATAGGAAGTTGATGGCATACCCTCCACAGCCGCTGCCGCACTTGCAGTCAGATCCGCACCCACAGTTTCCTCCGCAGCAAGACATTTTTTCTAGAGAGAGAAAGCTTATTACTAATTAAGTTTAAGAAACAGAGAGATTAAGAGAATTGATGATGATGATGGTATGAGAAATTGAGAGAAATGGTTTCAAATTGCAGAACGAGGTAAAGCCCAGGACTCCAATTTATAGTGGGGAGGGAGAGAGTGCGGAGGCTTGAGAACCATACACGTGTTGTGATCTGACGTCATGGTACTAATTCTTGCCCTGCCCCGTCTTCCATGGGCAACCTCACAGGGTGCCCCTGTTGCGGACTTTAGTTATATATTGTCTACTGTATTTTGTTGTTCTCGTCGAGTTTTCCGTTAATTTAAAAAGAAATTAAAGAGACATCCCATTTGAAAGACTATATATGTGTTTATCCTAGTGAGTTTGAATAATTATATTTCTATTCTGACTTTAAAAAAAAACCCAAAACACTATTCATTTATTTAACCTCAATTTCTAGTTTGTAATTTTATTGGATAATCCCAAACAAAATTATTCTGTGGCATTATCTCCCTAAAAAGGAGGAGCATTTGTAGAACCGAAGTGGGAGAAGAAAATCCAAACAGTTTCGCTTTGAGCGTAATCCAAAAAGTAGGAGTATGTGTAATTACTTCCGCTTTGACCGTAACCCAAATTATGGAATCCAAACAGTTCCAAGAAAATCCCTCTCTCTCTCTCCCCCCCTCTCTCTCTTTCTCATAATACAAGCAAGCCTCAAATCTATTGAAGACCAGCTAAATTCACAAATGTACACATACTCGTGAGACAGGGTTGGAGCTATGGACTCGCTGGGAACGGATACAAATCAGTCTAAGGTGGCCCCAGTCATTTGTGATCGACTTGATCAGGGGCGCTCGATAACGTCGGGGTCTCGGATTCCAAAGGAGGATCTGAGGCGGAAGATTACAATGCCCCTGTACGGGTCTTTTTACTTGAAAGAGTTTACTGGCAATGGATTTCGAGAACAAGCTTAATGATAAACGTGTCTTGATCATGGGACAATGGTAGTCGATCCGCATGATTTATTCCCCTGCACCTGATATCTACCCAACAAAACGAACAAAATGAGCAGCTTATATCAAATTAACGAGCCCGAAACGGACCCCTATATGGAGCTCACAACAGGCTGCAATGGCTCCCAATTTCCCGTCTCGTTTGATTCGTGGATTAACTGTCTAGAATAGGACCAACTGTACCTAATCTTGAGTTATCTCACGTTTGGTTCTCAAAATGACTGTCAGAATTATTAATCCCGGTATAACTCTATTGGGGGGGTACTATATTATCCCAGAAGGAGGTGGGATTACGTAGGATTAACAAAGAAGAGATTGTTTTAAAAAATATTTCGATGATATTGGGATTGATTTCAAAAAGTATTTTTAGAATTATTTTCTTTGATACTATTAATTTCAAAAAGATGCTACAAAAAGATGTTTTTTAAAACTTTCTTTTCTCAAAAAATGATTTCCAAAACTATTTTGTTTGAAAAAAAATTCAAAAAACCTTTTTTTTCAAAAACTTTTTAACAACTAGTCTTTTTTTATTTTTCAAAAATCTGTTTTCAATTTTTTTTAAGAAAATTGTTTTTTTCAAAAATTAGTTCTAAAAAATTTTCTCAAAATTATTTTTTAAAACTGTTTCTTTTTCAAAACTTTGAATTTTTGAAAAATGTTTTTCAATAACTTTTTTTAGAAAATACTATTCCTTATCTCATAAGTAGTCTCACGCAAATCGAACATGGGATTACCAGTCCAATTTTGAACTATTAATCTCAGGACTGTTAATCTGATCGATCTCCCTCTGCACCAATCCAACATGTTAAGTAGGAGAAACTATTCAACAGTTTGGATTTCAAATCATGGAAATTTGACAATGCTAGGTTGTTTGGACAAATAAGCCAAGTGGCTTATTTTTTTTGTTCTTATTCAAATTTTTTTCGCATTTGTTAGTAGGTAGTTAATTTTTGGGAAATTATTACATCGTCATGATGAGAGAAATCTAAAAAGTAAAAAATTATGATCGAAATCAAATTTTTTTTAAATAAAGACGAAAATAAGAAAATAAGCCACTTGGCTTATACAATGATGATAACAACTATTTCCGCTTTCAATACATCTTCCATTTTAGTAGAGGTGTCAAACGGGCCGGGTCGGCACGGGCACGACGTGTTTGAAGGCGGCACGGTACGACACAAGCACGGTTTAATCCTGGCATGACACGGTCTTAGTAGGCACGCGACACGGAAGTAAGCGGGAATGACACGGGCACAACACAGAAGTTGGCCTGGCACGACACGGCACGATACGGTCTAAGACGGGCATGACACGGAAGTGGGATGGGGCACAAGTCACGACACGGTTTTAACCAAGCACAACACGGCACGGGCACGAGCACGGAAGTAGGACAGGCATGACATGACACAACACGGTTTTAGTTGGGAATGGCACGGCACATGCACGACATAACACGGTTCTCATCAGGCACGGCACGGCACGAGGCATGGAAAAACTAAAAAAAATGTTATTAAATAAACAAGGGATTTTAGATTATACTTTACTCTATTTCTATGTATTTTTTGATAATCTAATAATTTATTAATTTTTTCCTTTTATTTAACTAAAATAAGCTTTTAAAATATTTTATATGATTAAGAAAATTTGAATCAAAATTTAAATATGATAATATACCAATTATCACACATATACTGATATACATTGTGTTTTATCTAATAAAGATTTAAAAAAAAACACATAGAAAATAAAAAAAAATCTAATTTAAAAAAAAAAAAAACTTCCATGTGATTTGAATCCAAGTCCTATGGAACTTGTCACACATCACAAACCACCAAGGCCATTAAATCATGTTATGTTTTTACTTGGAACAACTAATAATAACAAAGAAAAAAAATGGTTTAAAAAAAATAAACTCTTTGAGGATCGAAGGATCAAACCTAAGTTCTTCGGGACTTGACAAATATCTCAAACCACCAAGGCAAATAATTTTTGTGTGCTTATAATTGGAACAAGTAATATATATTATATAATTCTATTCTATAAAAATGGGCCTCTTGTATGGTAGCCACGCAATTGCAACACAATTATGACGATTCATATGTTTCATTTTGTTGTTCTTGGTGTTTTAATCACTCTCGTAAATTTTCGAGTCTATCAGGTGTTTCATTTTGATGGCATGCCATAGACACAGTCTAATTCTGGCACGACACGATTCAAAAAAGCACAGCACAACATGATACGATAAAAAAAATGCACGGCATGACACGACAAAAAAGGCACAGCACGACACGACAAAGAAGCCATGGTACGACACATCATGATTAATTAATCGGGCACAACACGATACGACACGATTTAAAAAAGGTAAGGCCTGACACGGTACGATAAGTAAAATGGCCCAACACAGAACGCTTAAAGCACGATAGGGCACGCCATGGCACGATGAAGTAAACAGACACGGCAAGGCACGGTACGAAGCATGGTTGACAAGGAAGTTGAATGACACGGCACGACACAACAGACACATTTGACACTTCTACATTTCAGTGA
The DNA here is from genome assembly GCA_019656275.1 of Rhododendron kiyosumense. Classification (NCBI taxonomy): domain Eukaryota; kingdom Viridiplantae; phylum Streptophyta; class Magnoliopsida; order Ericales; family Ericaceae; genus Rhododendron; species Rhododendron kiyosumense. The sequence continues at coordinate 1,947 of BPLS01030186.1, read as the reverse complement.
CATGCACCACTAATGACTATTAAGCTCTTCCATTTTTTATTTTTTTTTGTCAAACTTGATTCTTTGAAATTCCAGACTATTCGAAACGGACCCTTGTACATACATTTGTAGCGGAGGAAGCATACAGATGAGAAACAATTATGAGATTTTAATATGTAGTACAAGAGTGACTAATCCCGCCATCTCCTAATTGTTATCTAGGGGTATAATTTTAGGGTGTTTTGCCAGGTTTTAGCTCTATTATTTTAGAATTTGTGTCAACTTAATTGTTTGTTATATTTTCAACCTTTCAACTTCTGTTTATGGTGCAAAATACAGTCATTAATTTCTCAAAGCTTTCACTTTCTGCATTTGGCTAGCGCTTTACGCAGAATCAAATTTCATCATAGTAATTTATTTGATCCGACTCCATGCCAACAAATATCGACTTATACCTTAGGGTATATAACTTTTAAAAGAATATGGTGATTGTTGCGTACGACATTGCTGGTCAAATATTCCAACTAAATAAACAATAATATATTTGGTAAAGAAGCTTAATTATGATATCAACATTAAATTTTAAAATCATCATTATTAAAAAAGAAAAAAAAAAGCATATTATACCACCCAACTCAAAAAGAGAAATTCGTGGATAACTAATGGATTCTCCACAGTACTGGACTATCAAAAAAGAATGGTTCCCCTCATCCCTATCAAATCTTATTTGATTGCATTCTCAATAACCCATAAATTTAATTCTAAAAACACTTTTTCCCCAATTCCCCACAGCACATTGGAGTACTGTTCACAGCTGGGGGTTTGCCTTTTCCTTTTCAACACTATTCCAAATGACCCACTATTGATGAACTACAGAGCAGCAGTTGGGCTCCACTCAGCCCCCTTGACCTGTGGTAGGCCCTAAGTGAGCTTTGTCCCTTTGTTGTGGTTAGGGAATCCTCCCTTTTGATGTGGCCACAAAGAAGGGGTGCAAACGGCCCGAATCGAGTAATGTTTGAGTTCGACTTGTTTATAAAGACCTTAAAACTCAAGTTCGAACTCGGATCAGTTGTAAACGAGTCGAGTTCGATTAAATTACTTAAAAGAGCTTGTACAAACGAGCTGAACTTTTGTTGGCGAGTTGAGCTTTTGAGTGTTGAGCTCAGCTACTTTATCAAATGTGACAAAAACTCAAGCTAAGCTCAACCCAATTACTAAACGAACCGTACAGAGTTGAGCCTTTTAACTAGCCAAACTACGAATTGCTCGCAAACGTTTCGATTCATTTGCAGTCCTACCCTGCAAAGTGAATCGTTCTTCCTCCTCTTTTAGGCCTTCTTTCATTCATTATCATTGGAAGGTGTCACATGCCATTATGCAAACCCTCTGCACTTTTTTTGCATGATAGGTTTTGTCACTTGGTTTGAAGACAAAAGAGGTCGCTCATGTGACATAAAATAGAATTTCTAATGAATTATTTGTATTGTTCATTTGGTAGGTTCAATTTTTCAATCATTCATGCAAAAATTATGCATTTAGAGAGATTTTTTTTCGTTGGTTTTGGAGCATTGCTATGCATCATTCACAGTATGCCATGTGTTATTTTGTCTCCTAAATCATTAACACGATATACATGAACCCTAAAAATACACCAACCACATACCATTTGGAGCACCACTTGGATTTACTCCAAAAGCATTCAATAATCGGTAAATGGCGTGGCTAAATTACATTTGTCTTTCCACGTTACATTTCGTTCAAAATAGATACAGATCCTATGTTCAAATATTCAACTATCAATTCGGATTTGTTAATACATAATTTATGAATTGATTCATACTCCAAAAGAAATAATTCGGATCGTCGAAAGAGGCCGGGGTGAATTTTACGTGTCCCGGCCATAAGATGATCTTAATTTCTTGAGAGAGAGAGAGAGAGAGAGAGAGAGAGAGAGAGAGAGAGAGAGAG
>BPLS01030184.1:0-12497 GCA_019656275.1 Rhododendron kiyosumense | reverse complement strand
TATATATATATATATATATATATATATATATATATATACTAGTGCTACCCCGTGCCTACGGCACTACGCATCCCAGTTGGATGGGGATAACAGTTGTGTGATTTAGGTGAAAATCATGGACACTTAACCGGGAAATGGGACGATACATTACAGCCTTTAGATCAAATGAATCTAAGCCGTTCCAACAACTTGTCCCCACACCCTTCTGTTTTATAATAGAGATGTGTGTGTGTGTGTGTACTAGAGCATGGGAGAGAGAGAGAGAGGAGAGGAGAGAGAGGCCGAGAGAGAGAGAGAGGGAGAGGGAGGGAGAGAGAGAGTTGGCCGAGAGAGAGAGGAGGGAGAGAGAGAGAGAGAGAGAGAGAGAGAGAGAAAGAGGAAGAGATTGGGTTTGTACCTTGGCTTGATCTTCCATTGTCCCTAAACTTGAAAACAATTCATGGTGATACACTTGTACAAGCAAAATCTATCTTTCCATTGTCCTATTTGTACATTTACCAATATTAAACCTTGTACAATCCTCCTTTTTTCCACCAATTCTTCCATAATCCAATCCAAAGGACTAACCTAGCCATGCAAGCCTAGAAACTAGCCTTTGATCTTCCAAGAAAACTTGATTTTTGAAATAAAAAAGTGAGATATATATATATAGAGAGAGAGAGAGAGGGGGGGGCCGGCCATGATGAGGGAGAGGGAGAGCCTTTCCTATAAATAGAAGCTCACTCCAAGCTTAAACTCACACCTTCACACTTTGATCTCACTTCTCTTTAGAAATTCTAAGTGTTAAAATTCTAGTTTCTTGAGTTTCTTGAGAATTCTTGAGAGAGACCACCAAACCACTTCCAAAACCACCACTAGATCTTTTAAGTAGCTTAATTTAGTTAGTAAGTTGTTTCTAGGAAGAGAAAAGTCCATCTCTCTTCCTTTCGAAGCAATCCGGAGCCGTTACGCCACCGAATCGCAAAACTGACGACCAATTCTCCGTAGCCGACCACCGCCAAGAAGTAAGGTAGGAATCCTAGTCCATCAACTCTATGTATTGTATAAAAATATATCTTGGAGAATAGAACGTCATTAGGAAGTAACTTTGATCATTCTTTCTAAAGTAGATAAGGTTATCTTTTGTTTAAATGTTGGAAATGCATGATTTATGCTTGCTCATGATGATTCAAGCATGCTAAATTAATATGGATTATTTATGTTTACGATTGTGGAAAATCCTACCACGGAGTTGATGCATGAAAACGTGACACGAGAATCAAGAAAATTAGAGACATGACATCTAGGGTTTGTTAACAAGGAAGTAAATGTGTTTCCGAGGAAGGAAATATTTTTAAAACTACATAATGACCATTTCGAGGGTATTATGTGAGATGTGTGTGCGTGTGTGTGCCAATGGGAACCCGGTGCGGCGGAACCATTATGAGGATACTCGAGAGCCCGGAACGGCGGAACCGAGGTTGGGTGTGTGGCTTGGTTATCCGTGGAGAGGAGCCAATACAATGGTGTGCCAATGGGAGCCCAGTGCGGCGGAACCATTGTGAGGATACTCGGGAGCCCGGAACAGCGGAACCGAGGTTGGGTGAGTTAAAAAGAGGTTTTTGGAGAAAAGAAAGTGGAAATAACAACACGATCTACGATGAGTCAGAATAAATGAACACCAACATTAGCTTGTATAATGAACGTGGATTTGATTAACTGTTTTGTCAATATGCATGATCTATGTACAATCGTCGTTATTATGATCTTTTGTTCATAAGTTAAGGGTTAGTGAGTAGGAATTACTATTGAGCCTTCGTAGCTCATGGTGTTACCTTTTTGGTGATCCTGGCATATTATATGGGTAGCGACGCTAGTATAATATGTCAGACCTGATAGATGAACAGGGCAAACTCTTCACTTTGGAGGCTTTCGGAGCCGAAGAACTCGCTAGGATGGAGGAAGAAGCGGAGCAGTAGTTAGGAGCCCTATCTTCCTATTTTGTGTTTAAGTACTCTTACGAGAGTTAAGTTGTAATAATGAGCAGTGACTCTCTTTAAGTTTTGTAATAAATTATTCTTTTAACGTACCTAAAATTAGGGGCGTTACACTTGATCCTCTCGATTTTTCAGATTTCAAAATTTGTGTTGAATGCATAAAGGGGAAGCAAACAAACATATGGAAATTTGGTGCCAAAAGGAGTTTAGACATTTTAGAATGTGATACATACCGTTTTTATGGTCTATTTCCTACGGCTTCTTGGAATGGTCAATGGTATTTTATCACTTTTATAGATGACTATTCTCGTTTTGGTGTATGGTATCTAATTTTTATATCTTTGCCAAATCTTTTTTGGGGAGAAGCCTTAAAGACTGTAGTTTATATCTTTTATTGAGTACCTAATAAAGTAGTAGCTAAAACCCCATATGAGTTGTGGATTGGAAAGAAGCTTAGTCTTAGGCATTTCCATGTCTGGGGCTGTCCAATTGAGGCTAGGCCTTATAGGCCTAACAAAGGAAAGTGGACTCAAGAACTGTTAGCTGCTGTTTTATTGGATACTAGGAAAGATTAATGGGTTTTAAGTTTTATTGTTCTTCCATAGATACCATAATTGAGACGGACAATGCCAAATTTATTGAGGATGTTGAAAGTAGTGGGAGTGTACAACCCAGAAATTTTGAATTTGAAATGATTCATGTTGGGACTGATTATGTGGTCACACCTGTCTTAGTACAGGATGCGGATGCAAACCACCAGACTATTCTTGAGTTATCTCTTTCTAATACCAAAGAACCCCAACAAACTCATTTGAAAGTGTTAAAGGATCAGAACTTCTAATTGCAAACTAAAGAAATCCATTTATGGCTTAAAGCAGACATCCCGTCAATGGTATCAGAAGTTTGATAAAGTAATTTCCTCTTTTGGTTTTAAGGAAAATGCTATGGATCAATGTATTTATCATAAGATTAGTGGGTGCAAATTCATTTTTCTAGTATTATGTGTCAATATCTTATTGGCAAGCAGCGATATTGGCTTATCACAAAAGCCGTATATCAATAAGGTGCTCTGTAGATTTGGCATGCAAAAGTTGTGCACAATGAGTTTGCTCCAATGCCCAAAAAAAATGATTTGAAAGAAAATAAATGGAAGACATCCCTTATGCATTAGCAATACAGAGACATGTGTATTCTCTAGTTTGCACACATTCGAATATAACGTGCGCAGCTGGAATGCTTGGTAGATATTTGCAAATGACATGCTCACATATCGGAGAATCTAATTTTTTGAACATTGTTGGATATTCGGACTCCAAGTTTGTTATTGCTTCCTATAAAGCAAAGCAATATGGTTGCATAATTTTATCACCTGGCTTCATATAGTGAGTGACATCGAGAAACCATTAAGGATTTATTGTGATAATAAAACTGCTAAACTGTATTCTAAGAACAACCAGAGTACGTCAAAATCGAAGCATATTGACATCAAGTTTCTTGTCGTTAAGGAAAGAGTTCAGAATCATCTTATGTCAATTGAGTACATTAACACAGAACTCATGATTGCGGATCCGCTTACTAAGGGCTTACCACCTAAAGTGTTTAAGGAGCATGTTGCTCGTGCAGGAGTGGTTAGTTCTAATGAAGTATTTTGTTAGTGGGAGTTGTGCTACTCATATTATAGATTATTTGACATTTGTAGTGATCACTTTTGGTTTGTTGATGATTCTGAAATAAAGTTGCGTATTTTTCAATTGTGGTTATACATGAAGTTTTGAAAATATGCATGATACAAAAACTCTATTGAGTTATAAAGTTGGAAATAGGCTTGATAAAGGATCACATTTCATGTGTTTTCCATGCTGCAAAATCTATACTTGATCTATGTCGTTGAATATATAGGTATTTGTGACCATGGATGGGTCCTATCATGATAAATATGGCGAAGGCCACCATGATCCTATATTTGTGTTTTCAATGGACCAGATTGTTTTGAGATAACACTCATAAATTTCGATAACAAAAGTTTGAGCTCCTAAAGTTTACAATGCCTAATACTCCCTCCGTTCCAAAATGAAAGTCCATCTTTCCTTTTTGAGTTGTTCCAAAATGATGGTCCTTTTCCAAAAATGGAAGGAAAAATTTGGTGATTTTCCAAAAATGTCCCTCATAGGTGAATATAAGTGTTGTAAAATAGGTAGAATATAGGGGGTAATAGTGGAAATGATAGGTATTATAGGTGTAATAATTGCATATCCCTTTAAATAGTTGGAATCCCCAAGAGGGACTCTCAATTTGGAACGGAGGGAGTATCGGGATGACCTATGTGGCCCAAGAGGGAGATTGTTAGCAATTTTCTGTTGGTGGGCCTACATATATCATAAAATTAAACATTGTATATTGTCGAATAAGGTTTGAGTGATGTCGGTATTACCCATAAGGTTGTGATCGTTCAATTAATATGACCCGGGTAATGGACGCGTCTCTATTAATATGTATTTGGGTCATATCACATGCGTTAAGTGGTGCGGGCTTATTTTATATGTAGAGACCAATTAAAGGGCCAAATATGGTTCCTTCTATTATGATGTGCTACGATGGAACCAAGACTTATAAATAGGTGTTTAAGGTCCCCACTCCAACCCTAGTCTCTTTGCCCATATCATCCCATTGTGTGTGAGACTAAGGTCAAGATCAAGATCAAGAGAAGGGTTTTGAAGGCGGAAGACAAATAACCACACACTAAGGTTTTTATCCTCCATGGCAACAGGTGCGCATCTAGTATAATTATTTTATTCAATGGTTTGACATGAGTTCTTGGGTTTAGGGTTTCTTACGAAATCCTACATCTCAAACACCGGTTCCGTCATTCCGGTCTCCCAGGTTTACACATACATTCCCAAACACTGGTTCCGCCGTTCCGGTCTCCCAGGTTTACTCACGCACACCCAAACTCTGGTTCCGCCGTTCTGGTCTCCAGGTTTACATATGTCAAATTTTCTCTTTTGCTCTTTTCATTTCTTTTTTATATATCATTTTCTCGATTCTCGTGTCTCGTATGCATGCATCATTTTCTCGCATTCACATTATTCTTTTAAAGCTTGCTAAAATCATGCGATGTAAAAATTCTTATTTCCATACTTTTCTGCTTTGCTTTTCAAATACCAACATGAATCATAAAAGACATGCATTATAACGACAGTACCACTAGTCGATAATCACACTTCATCACCTAATCATTATATTTTAGGTGAAATTACACGGACACCCCCTAACCTTTAAAAACACCCATACATACCCCCTCATCTACTGAAAAGGAAAAAAAACCTCTACGCCGTTAACGGAATGAACGAAATGTCAAATATACCCTTGGTGAAATTACACAGACACCCCCTCATCTATCTGGTTTGGACACGGACACCCCCTAACCTTTAAAAATGCCCATACACACCCCCTCATCTACTGAAAAGGAAAAAAAAAACCTCAACGCCGTTAACGGAATGAGTGAAATGTCAAAAATATCCTTTGTTATGAAATGGAGCAACAAGCATACGCCACACTTCACTCGATCAGAAATTCTCTCCACCCTACTCCATCATGGCACCTCTGCCTCTCTTCCTCTCCCTCTTCAACTTGCATTGTAGATCATGGCTAACCCTAGATTGTGAAGAAAACCTAAGTTTCGAGGAACATCGAATCGTGTACACTGTAGAAAAGCTATAGATCGTGACAAACTCTACTTTGGAAGGTATGTTTTATATGTAAAAAATCCTAGGTTTTCTTATTAAATGGCGCAAATGTAGATGTATATGTTCATATTATATGATATATGAATACATTAGTGTTTTTGTTTGGGAATAGTAGGGTTTTTTGAAAGGTGTTGTACATCGTTGACTTCGATAACCTTTAAAAATTGGGGCTTTTATTGTTTTTCATTTGCTTGTCATCCATTTTGCATTTGAAGTCCTCAAGGGGGCTTTTTCTCACAACGGCAGTAGGAATCAACCCAATTTTGGATTTGGTTGGAGTTGTAGCTCTAACTGCAACTATTAGATCTGTTGTTGGTATGGCTATGGTGGCTACTATAGCTATTGTTGCCACTTGCCACCTTCCATAACTGTCGTAGGAAGGAGAAGGAGAGAGAGAGAAAGAGAGAGGGGGGGGGGGGGGGAATCTCTGATATAAAGTGAGAATGAGGAATGAGGTATGAAAGGCAACTGGGTATATGTTGCCATTAAAGGGTATTTTTGTCTAAAATTTGGCAAAAGTATTGACATGTGCCTTGCAACAAACGGTACTCAAACGGAAGGGTGGTCCTTGGATAACAGTAGAAGATGAGGGGGTGTGTATGGGCGTTTTTAAAGGTTAGGGGGTGTCTGTGTCTAAACCGAATAGATGAGGGGGTGTTCGTGTAATTTCACCTATATTTTATCCTAAGTCATGCCTTTCTATTAAAAAGTTAAAGTAACAGTATAACTGATAAATTAAGAGCACTTCTTCAATTAAATCAATGTGTCGTATTCTAACTCCAGGTGGTGATTTCTCATGCATTTTATCATGCAAGTGCAACTCAATTTCGACATTTCAACAAAAATTAATACGACCAAATTACCAAGTAAAAACCATCACGGATTAATTAGTTTCATCCTAAGCATGTCTTTCTAATACCACCAGCAATACATCAGTATACAATCTATATTGATCCAATCAACATAAAGATCGTTTTCTAGTTTCCAAGAAGTTAATCTTCTTCTTTTCTTTTCTTTTCTTTTTTTCATGCATATATAATAAATGCCTAATTTTGAAGTTTAATGAGAATTATAACGGTGATATACTTAGGTAAGTAGATAGAAGGTTTCTACGTCACGATCAATTATAATGGTATTCATCATTTAATTTGTAAAATCAATCATATAGCACATCCACATCATACTTAGGTGAGTCGGTAGGAGGTTTCTACGTTGCGATCAATTATAACGGTATTCATCATTCAATTTGTAAAATCAATCATATAGCACATCCACATTATACTTAGGTGAGTAGGTAGGAGGTTTCTACCTTACTTCTTGGTGGTAGTGGGTTGACTACGATAGCGGCAGGTCGGATCGCAAATGGTACGTCTCCTTTAGGCCTTTGTTTGACCGAACACCTAGCTTTTTCTTCTTAGGAAATTGAAAAGTAAATAAAGAATTGGAGTAGAATAAACTGAAGAATGGCTAAAAGGTGGTGAATATGTAACTAACTTCTCTCTCTCTCTCTCTCTCTCTCTCTCTCTCTCTCTCAAATTTTCCAAAAGAGGAAAGAATGTGGAAAGTTGGTGGTGCCCAGAATGGATGAAAAAGGGAAGGGGTATTTATAGGGTCTTGGCTTCTCTCTCTCCCCTTTCATCCAGTCTCTCTCTCTCCCTCCTAGACTGTCACGCCCTCGATTTTCAACTAAATATTAATATATTTTCTATAAACAAAAGTCTTTCTCTCAACTATATTTACCCTTAAATGTCATGTGAATCCAAAAAGCAAATCAAGTCGCTTCTTCTTCTCTCTAATTTTTTTTTTTTTTTTACATAAAGTCTCCCAAACATCTTCCATTAAACGAGATTCACAATAATCAAAGAGATGAGTTTATACATAGCTTTACAGATGATCTAGTCAAATGGTACAACCCTCAATTGCGAGTAAAGTACATAACATGAATTAAACTAAATGATAAACACTTTCTTAACGATACCAATGAAGCTCTCACGAGACGTCGCAATGTGCACTCCATGCAATCCAAGCTAAGTGTCATGACGAGTACCTGAAAGGATAGGGTGAGCTACACTAGCTCGTAGAGATATCCATACCTAAATTATATGCAGAAGTGAAGATAGATCCCAAGGAAAAACATTTTCTAAAAGCATATTTGTTTTGTCAAAATATGAAACTCAAAATACCTTACCCACGCTAGAAAATATTTAACTTCATTTCTCAAACACTGACACTTTCACCCACACATACCAATATTCTTAAAAATCTCAGTTTACCGTTAGGGCGTTACCCAAATCAATCCCTGCTCTTTCATTTCCATTTCAAAGACCCAAAGATTAATCTAAGTTCTTTAATGAAAACCCTCATTTTTCTTGTCTCACATAACTAGCCAACCTCTCACCAAAATATACACACTACGCCTGTAGAGTCAGAATATGAAATAACAATGACACATCGAACAGTACCACACCTCGACAATAAGGAGACTCACCCATAAACCCCAAATCAAATTCCAAATCCCAAGTTAACTTCAAGCCAAAAACCCTTCACCTTAAGATTTCCTTTACAAGTCTAACGTGCAAATAACCTATATGTTAACTCTCACAATGCATCGCACTACAACGTACCAAATATACACTCACACAAAATAAGTTGCCCACCGCATATCTTAAGAACAAGCCACAATGACTTGGAGTTCTAAAAGAAGAAATATAAAACACGTATTGACATATTAGATGATCCAAGGTGGCAACTCAAGTTCAAGTTCTATGTTTCTCATACGCATATTCCACTTTGTCTCAAATTCACATCATCGATTTTCAAAAAAACCAATTTCCCTTTCTTTCCTTTTTCTTTTTGAAAACATCAATAACCCAGCCATTAGAAACATACCACCAACGCAGAACCATAATTTGCCTTCAGATTGGAATTTGCAAAATGCCATACACATTAAAACTTAACATCTTGATGCAGAAGGATTCATAGCATAACGTAACAAAAGACAACAAATTCCCAATCTCTCATGTCATGTGATTAATCTCATTCATTCACTTTCTGTGCATCAAATCTTATAAGCATGTTTCTGGGCATAGGGACCCCGTTCACCCACTAGTCACCAACACTACCACATCATTCACATAATTAATTCAACACAACCAGCATCGCCCTTAGAGTCACCGCGGCTTTCCCCGGGTCTTTTCCCTAAGTCGATCCGGAAAAGAGTCACCATGGCTTTACCCAGGTCTATTCTCAAATCCGCAAAGCAGTAGGTCACCACGGCTTTACCCGGGTCTATTCCCACTTTCACAAAGTAACAGGGTCACCACGGCTTTACCCGGGTCTATTCCCGCATTCACAAGGCACTTGGGTCACCACGGCTTGACCCGGGTCTATTCCCATACTCAATATACACTGATGATGTAAACTTGCCAATACGACTTCATAACAGGGTCTAATATACTAAACCATTAAGAAGGCAACACCCACATACCAAAACACGCATACTAAACCAACCCATGGATACAATACATAAAGAGGAAAAACTGTTTATTTTTCTCTAAGTATCAAACAACATCAATGTCAATACACCAACAATGCATATCCCTTTAATCCGACATCTAGTCACCTAGATCAATCCATCGTATCCCCACATGTCAAATTGGCGAAGTTAATCATTTACATTAGCCAATATCCAGTTAAACAACATGAATTCAAGAACGAAACTTAAACCATTGAAAAGTATACTTCTTTTTCTTTGATCCATAGGTCATACATCAAACACGAAATTCGGGTAGCCTTATTACGGCCATGCAATTATAGCTCAACGTAACAATGAAACCAGTGCAAAGGCAGAATTTGGATCACCTTTGGATGCAAATCTGTTATTGCTCGGATCTACCCATGATGCATGTGATGTATCGTTGGAAAGCTCTATGTGTCTAGTTTCTAACCAAACAAACGGTGTGTCGTTTCGAGTCCCGAGCTAGGAGTTATGTCCATTTTACCAAAGTCCGCCGGTGCTGTCAGATTCTATGCGGGAATAAGTAAAATTGATTGAAAAATCATAACTCTTTCATCTTAAACCCAAAAATATTGAGACCAATGCCAAAAGTTGCACCACTACAAGCCCTACACTCAGTAAAAATTTCAGGTTCAGAAACGAGAGGAGGTTAACCCAACAATCAAAAGAAAAATCGATTCGCAATCATTTTCGCACCAGTCAACCAACCCTGCTTTAGAAATTCACCAAAAATTGTATACTTAACCAAATTACTTGATTCCAACGCCAATCTCTTCTTAACTTAAATATGCAGCTCCAGTAAAAGACCCAAAGCCACCCAAAATGTTCATCATGCCCAGAAAGTTAAAAGAAGACAGCCACGCACAGATTCGCGCATCCAGAAAACAGCCAGTATTCAAAAATTCATAACTAATTGTGTGATTATCGGTTTTTCATGATCTTGGTACCAAAATCTTCGTATCGAAACGTACTTCAACTTTTATGAAGACACCAAAAATTGATTCCTAGCAGAAGAGCTCCCAAAAAACAGAATACCAAAACCCACGAAATTTTCAGCATACTCAAGATTTATTCAAGACTCAAAATAGATGATCAAACTTGATTCTTGTACATCCAACTAACACTTAAACATGTAAAGAAGGTAGGAGATCCCTACCTCAAGTATCAAGACCAAGCTTTGAGCTCAAACCAAACCCTAGCCTCCAAATCCGAAATATGCCTCCACCGAGCTCTTCCCACGCGATCCGAGGGCCGAGGATGATGAGATGTGCGTGGGTTTCCAAGGATTAATGGTGGAGTAGCAAGCATTTGGTTGAGGGAGTGAGAGGGAGAAGACCGAGGGAGAGGGTGAGGAGCGAGAGAGGTTACGCCGAAAAAAAAAGAGAAGGGGAAAGTGAAGTGTTCTCCTGGTGTGTATTGATACATATAGCCCTAATGCACTAACACCCCTCTATTCCACAAGCATCACGTTATAACCCCCAACTCATACACCCTCACACATTAGCAACATTTTGTTCAAAACATAAATTCATATTTATTTATTTTTTTGACCAATTGCATTATAAATACCAAAAATTAAATGACGAAATTACGAGTCTCTACATTCTACCCTCCTTAAAAAAAATTTCGTCCTCGAAATTCATAACCAAGTCAACAAGTCGTGAAACAACTAAATCATATAACACAACCGTCATAACAAATAGCACAATATCAGGGAAGGTTCAATAAGTTAACCACCATGAAATCTAGATTCAAGAAACCTACACCGATCACAATAAAATCAAGTCCGAATACTTCCCTCCATTTCATCTCTCGTTATCCACATATAGATTCCTCTTTTCCTTTTCTTTGTAACTCAAAATCCTTACACCAGAATAACCCCATCATGTTCTACATATCCGAGCGTTCCTTTCAAGACCTAACCTTTCATTTCAACATTTTCGTGACTCCGTCAGTGTAGAATCAACATGAGACTAACATCAATCACAGGTTCACACTAGAGTTCTAGTTAATCAAACAATATCACCAAATCATACTCTAACATCACTTAATTTCAGAGACACATGTACCAACTTAATCTCATGAGAGTAATAGAAAGCGTTTCAATTCAAAAAGAGTTTAACCATTTTACTCAATTGCCCTCAATTCTTAATAAGGTACAAGGACACGTACTTACAGAAGGCAAAACAAACTGAGCTACTTGGACATGCATACCCTTCACAACAGAATAATGCCATGTTTAAAAGCATAAAATCGACAAAGAGATACAAATCTTTAACTACAGCATCACATGATCTATCCTTATCCAGTTCTCTAGCAGCAACAAAATTTCCCCCTTTTTTTTTTTTTTTTAGAACTTCTACTCTAGATATTCAATTCCGAAGTCACGGTGGCCAGCCGTTCTTCAAGCTGAATATCCGGAAGTAGATCCTCCAATTTTTTTTTTTTTAGCAAATAAAATTGATAACTAACCACAGGCTTATACCATTCATAGGGAAACACCAAAAGTACTTCAAACCTTTTAAGTTTTCTTCGTCAACCAAACTTCATGAACCTATATACAAAATGGCTAAAACAGCGTAACTCCAAGACCCAAATTAACTCCACAATTCTCGCCTTACATTTCTTGTAATGATTTGTCTATGACTCACCAGGTCTATCACATAAATGACCGATTAATCCAACACTTCACATTCCATTTGTATTTCATCTAACGAAAAAAAATCATGCTCAGTCATCAACCCCACAAGATTTCACAAACTCATATCCAAATCAAATGCTATATCATTATTACAACCCAAACCAATCCCATAGCTAAGCCCACAATTCTAGAGCGCGCACCATACAAAAGATGCAGACATATAACCTTCAAGCAGGAAAGATCACATAAGCATATATTCCACATAGCACAAAGTACATGAGCATGTAGTCGGCAGACAAGTGATCACCTAAACACTTCAGTCGCATAAACCACACACTGGTCAAATACTGAACACAGCATAAAATATAGATCAGGTTCTCTTATTCCCCATACAAGGGTCAACATGATTACGCCAATCACGTAAAGATAAATGCAACAATCACTTTGGTAATGAACGTCATACACCCCTACACACCTAAATGGTGTCTTAAATGCAAACGCTAGACCCATGAGACCTAGTGTCTCCCCACGGTCTCAAAGTTTTCTGACCTAAATGCTCTGATACCAAGTTGTCACGCCCTCGATTTTCAACTAAATATTAATATATTTTCTATAAA
>BPLS01030183.1:42964-58478 GCA_019656275.1 Rhododendron kiyosumense | reverse complement strand
AGAGATGCAAAACAGGTTTCAGAGAGGGTGTTGAATAGCTTGATAATATGTTGTTGGGCCTAATAAAGGGCGAGACCTTTTTTTTCTTGGCAAAAGACAGTAGTGTGAGTTGTAGTTAGCGAGTCAAATGCATGGGAGTACATGGTGCCTACCACTTGACTACCACTCCACTTGCAAGAAAGGGTGCGACTTTCTCCTTATGTTGTCAAACCTCTGGTCTGCCTCCCTTCTTTACCCTCTTTGTTGAAATCAAACTTAAACTCTGTTCCTTTCATTATTAACTTTATTGAGTTAAGTCACGCACCGATACATTGTGCATTCTACGATGGGCTGTGATGCATAACCATAGTTTGTAGTTTGTACCAATTGGGAAGATTTATTGCAGTTATCTTGTGAGCTTGCTTGTTCTGGTCATTGAGTGTTTCTTTGCATATTATCCCTTGTTATCGATTGGATTTCTAAACGGAGTCCCATAGTACTTATTCCATGTTTAGGTTAGTGATTACTAGTATTTTTGAGTCTTCGAACCAATTTGGGTACTTTACGAGTTAGATGCCTTCATATTATTTTTACAGGAATGATCCTTGTACTGTTTAAGCAGATTCATGAGACTTTTTATTATTTTAGTAGTTAGATGCCTTTTTATATTAGTCTTTATAGGAATGATCCTTGTATTATTAAAATAGATTCGTGAGACTTTTTAGGATGGCTGTGATGTCAAAGTTCGACCAGATGCTTATTAATTTCATGGTAGCCATAAGATTTTTTTGCATTCGCGTAGGTTGAATAACATTGGTACCGACACTAATCTTCCACTTTGTAATCAATGGCAAGCAATTGCTAATTGTTGGGTTTCGTTTATGATGATGTTTAGGCAATATTTTGATAAAACAAAACTTGTCTTTACAGGAATTCCATTCGGTCATACGTCTGTTTCGTCCAAACAAAGTTTTGTGGGAAAAGGTATGTTGTTTGAGTGCCTGTATTGTGTAATAAACTTGAACTGTAGGCTCGAGTAAACGAAAGATAGATCTAAAGATAATTTTTTTACACAGGAAGTTACGAACTTAAGAGTGCTCCTTGCGAGGATAAAGGGATGTAGATTTCTTGGTGCATAAGTCCTATTTGCCTTGTAGCTTGGCTGGCTTATTTAGGACTGTGCGATTTCTGTTGAGGTAGAACATGTTTCCGTCCTTCAAAGACCTTCAAAGATCTAATGCACTTCTCCCTTGTTGTTCTGATGAGTGGGAACAAGAAGAGAGAAAAATTGGACTAAACAAAAAATGATGATATAGCTCCACATATCCTCTGAATAATCGTTATGACTCTAGATGCTTTCCTGATGATACAGTATGCACATTCAAACCTTATTATGCTATTGAAGTGTCATTTCTGGGATGCTCACTTGAGCATTGACTGCAACAGCAGTTTATGCATTCCTGTCTAAAAATGGGTATTTTGAAATTCCAATTTTTTTGTGCTTTTGTTAAGAAATTTGACGAAATGGGATAAATTGATTCATATAGCTGACCCTGTGTGATTGGGACAAAGGCTTGTTGAGTTGATTTGGATGTGCAGTTTTGGACTCAGTATATTATGGCTGGCCCTGGGCATAGGCCCACCAAGCCGCAGCCTAGGGCCCCCCACTTTTGGGCCCAAAAATAGGGCTCCAAAGTAAGAGAAGTATTACATATTATATGCAGCACAATTCTACACTAGGGCCCCTTTGGCTGTAGGAAGGCTGCATTGGTACCCTAAGGTTGAACCTTCTTGTATCTGTTTTTGATTCCGAAGCAATTTTTCACACGAGCTATTTCATGTTATAAATGCTGTTGTTAAGTTTCAAATTCGAAATCACTGCTCCTACTAGTTAACTTGTCAAGTATCTTGAAGAGGGGTGTGTGTGTGTGTAGATATATTAAACTTACAGATTTCAATTACTCCACCATACTACAGTTTGTATGCTTTTTTAATTTTTTTTTTCTTGATTTGTATTACGGTATCTTCCTTTTACAAGATTTATTTAGCTAATAAATCAAAAAATACCTTACTTCTTAAATTATTTTTAAAAGTATTTCGAAAATTGGTTAAAAGAAATTCGTAAGCCCCCCTATTATAAGCCTCCAATTGTTGTATCACGGAGCTTGAATATGGAAAAGATGTATAATCTAAGATTCAAAACACATGTTCACAAACTTCTGGCCTCTACATGAAACAGATGCATAGTCCAAGAAGGCATAAGGACACCTAGAAGCTGTGATTTTGTCAATCTGATAATGGCTTAAGAATGCCTCACATTTTTTGGTAGGATTTGCGTCAATCTAGCGTTAGCGGCTCAAGTATGTGTATTAAGGATAAAGGGCCCCCATCTTGTAGTTTCGCCTATAGCCCCATGAATCTCAGTGCCGGCCCTCTGTAGATATGGCCCATATGGGTTTTTTCCTTGTTCTTGCTGGAACATCAACATAGTGTTTCCTTCCCTTTTCTGTGTTCAGTTTTGTTTCAAATTTATTTTCCTTCTTCCCCTGCGAATTATATTGGCACGTACGGGGTTCCATCTAGAATGCATTCCATTTCTGATATAGTAAAGCAACAGTGTATGTACGCTTGTGCAGTGTGCTGCCTGGTTTGGCCATTTGAGTCAACATCAAAAGTTACACTGGTGTACGCTATTTAGTTGATAGTTATATGTATGTCTGCTTCTTTTTGTTCTCTTTTGTTTGTGGGGTCACAGGTGGTGGTGGTGGTGGGGTTAAATTATGTCCTATGATATTGCTTTCATCCGAATCACCTTATTTCTTGTCTGTGACATTAGTAAATGCATTGTTCATTGTTGTAGGTCAGCTATTTTTTTCTTTTACCCGTAAAGAACTTGTTTGGCACTTCATTCCTGCCTTCTTATGTCTGATTGATACCGCTGAAGAATTGGATTATTAGTGCTTTTGCATGTCCTAGTTTGGGAAAAGCTTTCTTATATTCTTTGTTCAAGATGAGTGTAGTCTACATTCATGCTTTACTTCTAGCCATCTAGAGATCAATTGCTTGTCCTTGTAACCATGTCTTCAGCACATACCACAAGTTTGGCATCACCATGGTTTGGATGTCGTCTGTCTAAATACCCATATCGAGCATTATTTACGCTAATCTAATTGTAGAGTCTAGCATGAGCTAGCAGTTCACCTCTTTACATTTACTATTGTAATGATAGTCATTTGCTGCACATGAGAATATGTTTGACTTGCCAGATGGCTGAATTTTTACTCCAAATAAAAATATGAAGAGTGGAATATTGGACATTTGTGAATATAATGAAAGTCATTATGGCCATTGGGTGTAATGTAATCCTTCCTTCCCTTTTTTCTGTTTAGAAAAATGTGCCATAATGTTTTATGCAAACCCTGATGTACTAAATACTAAATACAAATCCCGTGATTGTTTTAACATCTGAACTCTGCATATTAACCTCATGCCACAAAACCAAACTCGGTCATGCTATTAAAAAGGTTCCAATCTATTTGCAGAACACTTATTGGGAGAAATAAATATGCCCAATTGTCCCCTATACCATTTTAATTGCTAAGATTGCCGTAGTTTAGCATGAGCTAACTGTTCTCCTCTTTACATTTTCATATTGTACTGATACAGTCATTTGCTGCACATGAGAATATGTTTGACTTGCCAGATGGTGAAGTTTTGACTTCCAAATATGAAGGAAGATTGGACATTTGTGAATCGAAAAAGCTATTGGGACTGATGGCTGCTCGGGGCCCACTATGGGTCCCGCACAGAAAATCCAAGTCATTCAATAATTAAAAAAAAAAACCCGAATGCACCTGTGAAAAATCAGCTCAATCCGATATGTTAGGTGTACGATCCAATCTTCCCATTTCTCATTAAGATTGAAAAATGGGAAGAATGGATTAAAAATGGGAAGATTGGATCCAGCACCTACACATATCAGATTGAGCTGATTTTTCGCGGGTGCACTTGAATTTTTTTCTTAAAATTATTGAATGGCTCGGATTTTCGATTTTTTGTGCGGTACCCGTAGTGGGCCCCGCGCGGCCGTCAGTCCACCGCCGGTCCCAATAGTAGACTTCTTTGTGAATATGGCAAAAGTTAATTATCGCCATGGGGTCTAATATATTCTTTCCTTCTCTTCTTGCATTAAGGAAAATGTGCCAGAGTGTTTGATGCAATCCCTGATGTACTAAATAGTAAATGAAAATCAGGGATTTTTTTAACATCTGAATTCTGCACAATAAACTCATGCCACAAAACAGAACTCGTTTTGGTTCTTGCTATCAAAAAAGTTTCCTATCTAATTGTACAAGTTAGAACATTTAGTGGGAGAAAAGATGCCCAATTATCATCAGGAAGACTGGACATTTGTGTATCCCCTATTGTCAGTATTTATTCCCATTTTATCATACGTACTCCACCAAGTGAAATGATATAGCTTGCATATGTTTATGTTATTTTTTTATATTCTAACTACATTAATGCTCTTTAGGTGCTCCCAACCTTTGAATCTCACACTTGATTATTCAGAAGATTTTGTAGCTTCAAGCAATTCTTGCTTTAGGAAAAACCCGAACATATAGAGCCTTGTCTAGGTTATGTTTTAACTGTGGTTACTGACTGGCTGAACTCGCCAGTTATCTTGCTCGTTACTGTTTGGTAGGCACATAGGTTCCAATTTTGAGCCCCAAAGACTGGAAATTCAACCCAACCTAAGCTCTTAAATCTAGCTTTCTGTTCTTCTTCTGACTTCTTTATTAAGGCAAAAAACTAGAAGAGATGAATTCCACGATAACAAATATTAATTAATTGTACTATGTCTAGGAAAATCAAGACACGCTGCTTCCAGCAGTATCTATGGGGAGGTGGGTTGGCAGCAGGGGCTTGCTGCAGTTGATTAAGGTTGTTGATCTTAGTAAATGAGTGTTTGGGTGAAGTTATTTCGTGCCATCCCTCTCAGGGAAAATTCATCCGTGCTCCTAGGCATGCCTCATCACCTCCATCTAGCCACATAGTTCTCCAGGCCCTACCACTAGACACATGAGTCCAATGCAAATGTGTGGCTAGATGGAGGATTTCGGTCATGCCTCAGGAACTGAATAATTCACGCGCTGGTTTTAATGATTTAATTACTGTAAATGTCCGCTGAGATGCTTTCTACCATCCACTTCTCTCTAGCCTACATGTGCCCGCATCCATGCCTATGTTCACAGGCATAAATGTCTGCTTTCCTGTGTGAGTGTAGCACATGCTCGGATTTATGCAGTACATATCTTTCGTAATAGTATACTTTTGTCATATCTGCATTAGTTATTTTCGAAAGAAGACAAATCACAAGATTTCCACTTAAGCTCCTGCTAGTGCCACATGTGAGTGTGGACTTGCCAACAGTGGAGTCATTACAACTTTGCTCTTGGTCTGGATACTATGGATATCTGAATTCAAATGGGAATCTTCTATAGATATTGACAACCTAAGTGAAGACATCTTACCAGTCCTTTTATTGTGGTTTTGGAAGTTCTCTTTTCTGGTGTGTGGGTGTTAGAAGTTCGAAGACTCCATCATTGTCCGGGGGTGGTGTGTTTGTGTGTGTTTCAGTATGTTGCAGATGAAAATTTGAAGGTTTAGTTACTCTTATGTATTTGTGGCTCTAACACTCTGTCTTGAATCTTGTGAAGGCCTAAACTTTCGTCATACTCTCTACCCTTCATACAAGAGCCACCGCCCTCCTACTCCTGATACCATAGTTCAGGGACTTCAATACTTTAAAGCATCTATTAAAGCTATGTCCATTAAAGTAATTGAGGTAACTAGCTTTGAAGGACACATTTTCTGATCAGTTGACTAAGGTGTGGTTGGAGGAGGCAATTTGAACTTCAATTTAAAGCAGGTGCCAGGGGTTGAAGCTGATGATGTCATTGGTACATTGGCCGTAAGGAGTGTCAATGCTGGGTTCAAGGTATTTCCTCAAGCTATATTACTGGTACCAGAAAATAACTTGTTATCTATTTGAACATAGTTCGTGGGAAGTAAGCACTGTCTACTGTTTCATGATTCTAATTGAATTTTTATCTTTTGTTGTTGTAAGATTTATAGAAACTGGCTAATAGAGGATCTGAGAAAATTTTGACTCAGTTGTTTGCTACTGGGATGGTGAGTGAGACACTGAATCTACCATTCCAACTATCATGGATGCCATGTATCAAAGAATGTGCAACCTTTTACTGTTTAAGAAAGGGAATAAATAGTAGAGTTAGAAAGCACAAAGAGCTGTTATTATTTAGGTCTTTTATAAAAAACTTGTTTGGTGATATCCAACTACCAGATTTTATAATGCTAAACCTTGTACAACTTTTTGGTGAAAAAGAATGTGTGGATAAAATGTAATCCTTCCCTCTAGTTTTAAGAAGAAGTTTATCGTGGAAAACCAAGTCTTAGCTACATGCCTTGGTTTGGAGTTTTAGTTCAAGGTTAAAGATGGTTTCTTCCGATGAGGGACTTGCGGAAGATATACACGTTGCTCAGCGATGCGGTTGTCTAGAATCAGAACAGTTGTTTCATGTAGAAATGGATGTCTTCCGACAAGGGATATTGGCTTCCACATAATGCTACTTAGACTTTTAGATGTTAGTAGAAAGGTTTGACAGATTAAAGTTTGGTGAATACATAGTCTAGCTGGGCTATTGATCCTGTTGAATGAGCCTTATCAGAAAAGGCTGGGCAAGGGGTATAAGTTAATGTTTGGCTTGAAGTATAAGTTGATCATAGAGATCTCATCCATTGTATTGTTTCTATATGCGGAAGGCATGTTTCTTGCTAATACTGACTTTGCATTTATGAATCAAACAAAATATTTCTTCCTCCATTCATTAGAATGAAAGATTTAGGAGTGCATCTTATGTGAGTGGGTAGAGACTCAATGGATACGGATTCAAAAGGACATATGTGTTGTGTCACACTGTCATGTGTGGCTGGTCTTGGCAGAAAAACGTCTTTCACTCTTACTCATTATTAGATAAGTTACTTGTGTTCCTTTATGATTTGGCAAAAAACCAGCAGATAGTTTTCATTTGCATTCTGTTTCATTCGGGAAATAGGGTGTTCCTTGCATTTTCGGGCATCCTTTTGGATGGTTCTTAAGAATGTTCTAGACAGAACTCAGAAGTTGATGCACTTATATGTCTAAATAAGTTCTAATAGAGAAGTTTGTTATTACGTTCACTTAGGAGTTTTCTGTAAGATAGAAAAGGAAATTGAAAAGAAGAGCGAATATAAGCTTTTGTGTAATTTGATGAAGTGGAGTATATAGGAAACACAAGAAGGATTGAGTGGTTGAAAACATGACATCAAAATATTTAATTTCTTGTTCTGATGGGGTAAAAATATGTACTAGGGAGACTATCTCCCAATTTCTTCCTTTGTTAATTAGCAAAAGAGTTGGTAAGTTGGTATCTTTCCAGCAATTTCATACGTTTTGGCTTGATTCTTTTAGTCCACTTTCCTAAAAAGTTCTGGGCACCGTAATTCTGTGACACATGATTACACTACTTAATTCTGCAAGTTCTTACTCATTCAGGAAAATAAGTTCTTGTCTTTGCTACTTATTAAGATACTTGCTCTGTTGTAACGTTTATTTGGAAAAGCATAGTGGGTTTTATACTCATAATTTGTAGTCACTATTTATATTGCCTTGGTCGCAGGTACGAGTTGTCTCTCCTGACAAAGATTTTTTCCAAATTCTATCTCCTTCATTACGTCTTCTTCGAATTGCACCTCGTGGATCAGGGTTAGTATCATTGTTATGTTTTGAAGTAACTGCTTTTCTGCATCTTTGTGTTTTTGTTAGCTGGCATCTATTGTCTCTTGGTTTTGAATTTGAGTGCTTTTCTTCTTTATTTTTTTACATGGATTTAGTCTTGCTGGGGCTGCTTTAATGTTAGTCTTTACGTTATGGTTTCAAGATGTGCAGCATCTGAATTAAACGGCCAAAATGGTATTGGAATCCTAATGGTGGTCTAAAAATTCTGTTATGTGCCAAATTTAGGTAAATAATGCTCGGGTTTTTGAATTTTATACTGCCGAAAACTGAATGGATTTCTGCCTTTCAGCCTTATACAACAGTATGTTGTGTAAACATATGTCAGATCTGATACTAAATTAATTGCTTGGCTTATGTAGAAGACACATAACAGTGCATGCTGCATTCCATAATTTAGCTCATATTGCAGTAAAAATTTACAGACTTGCATTCAGTTTAGCAGGATTGTAGTTGTTTCTTAAAATGTTTATTGTCAGTAAAATCATGTGATTGGATTTATTTTGGTTGTAAGGACTTCACATATTGAAGTATAAGTTGATGTTTGGCTTGATAATAATGTTTAGGTCATTAAAACCTGGACGTATGTTATCACTTTTCCTCTGTATTAATGAATGGATAACTGATGCAGTTAAACAGGAACTTCCATAGTTACCTTAGCCAAATTGGCGTGTTTTTTTGAATTGCATCCGTAGCTTTTTGACTTAGGGTTCCATAAGGTAGAAGAAGGCCTTCTAGATAGAAAATTGAGATATTTCCTTTTCATTTTAGAAGTTTTGACTTACTGGAGTTTCGGATATGTGTAATCAGAGGGCCTGAACAAAATTTGTGGTTGGGGGTTTAATGGTTAAATAGCTGAAGCGGATCGCTAATTGGCCTGTCAAGGGGTTGGACTTGCCAGTGCTTGGCTTTGAATGGTATAGGAGTCTATTTCAGCTTGTGGACTGTAACCAATAAAAGATAATTGGAGTGAATAGTATAGCATATAGTTCTACAAATAAAATATAAATGCTCCCATAGGCGCTCCTAATCTAAACATTTTGCTCCCTCACTCCTGTTTCTGCTTGGTGTAACTAGCACATGCTGGTCTTTTTGTTCTTGGCAATGAGCCTTGTTACCATTCTCAGCTCTCATCTTTCGGTCTTTTCTTTTGATCAACTTCAATTACAGATCTTTCGGTTGATCTTTCAGGTGATGATCTCCATCTCCTATTGATGATTCCAACCTTCTTGTTGCTCTTAGAAAGATAGTCACGGCTTGTACGTAGCATCCTGTATCAAAATTTCTTGATATAGTTGTGTCTCTGGTTTTTCCTCTAACTATGGGTCTGTTCTGCTGCGGTGGAAGTTAGGCGTCAATGATCCTTAATTGCACATACTGTAGCAAGAATGATGCTTGGAAGTTAGTTTCTTCTCTTCCAGCTTGACCAAGGCTAGTGGGGTTGTAAATGGGTGGCTGTTGTGTAGATGAATGCAGACATGACAGTTAAAAGATGCTAGGCAAGACTTGTTTTGAAGAGATTTAATCAAACCTGAATCTGACAATTATTAATTATGAATATACCACCTTGCACTAGTTCGGTCATGGAAATTCAGAATTATGCTCATGGGGACATCCATCAGGCAATGCATGCAGCTATTTGCACAGTTGGGTTGGTAGAATCATATACCTCGTGAAGCTTTCATCTGATCATCTCAATCTATCAGTTTTGAATATTTGGTTGAATCATATACCTTGGTCTCCCCTGGATTTTGGTCTATTTATTGCTTTGCGTCGGATATGAGGGGATTTGACATGTTGGTGTTGCTTCCAGGTTGGCTTCGTTTGGAATGGAGGATTTTGCTAAGAAGTATGGATCATTGCAACCTTCTCAGTTTGTTGATGTGATGTCACTTATGGGGGACGAGTCCGACAACATACCAGGTTTTTAGTGATTCGTTCAAGAATGGTGTTTCTGTCAATCCTTTATCTTGATATCTGTATTGTTGGTTAGTAAATTCAGCTGGGAGGTACTATATTTTTGTATTGAAAATGAAACTGAGAGCATATAGCAATAAGCAACTAGATTTTCTGCTTTTGTGCATATTCAAGCTGTACCCTTTACTCACATCAAACTAGCATGCTGCATGGTACTGTAGTGTAGTTGGTTTTTTGAATCACAAAATTGTTCGGGGAGGTTGTGTACCGCAAATGAGCTGACCATCTTGAATGGAAAAGGAAAACTAGGTTACTAGAATGCTCAAACTACTTTGGCTGTATGCTTGAGCTGTTTAGTTTGCACTTTCTGCTCTATGAACTTCTACTTTGTTCTGCGAAGTCCATGAGTTTTTAACCCATATCTGTTATTTTCAAAAGATGTATCTTGACTAGTTGAATTTAAGAGGATTGAGTCTTTGTATCTCAAGTCCCTTTTTATGCACAGTGCCTGTGAGTCTGTGACCCGTATGAGAGTGGCCTATTAGGATCACCATCCTGTTTATACTGTACTCATGGACTTAAGGGCCAATACACCGTATGATTGTATTGAAGAGGACTGGAGTGCAACCCATGTGTCTGAAGATCTAGTCCCCCATGAACTCCACAAAAGATTCTAGGTCATTGAAATGACTCGAATAGCCAAATACACGTATTTGACTGCTAGGCCATTTGTGGAATCTATTATTTTCGGTTGGTGCAAGATTGGTATGTCGTTTTTGTACCAAAAATATAATTTATAAAACAAGGAATTAACTATTATTCTGAAGATCAGTGGTTTAGTCCAGGATCGTCCATGGGGAGTAAAAAGCTAAGTTACGGTACTTCCAATTAATTTCTAATTTAATTTGAAAAACAAATAGAAGTTGGATTTGTGATTGATTTGATTAAGCTAATGATTAAACTATGAAAGTAGATTAAAGGTTTGGGAAACTGATGAGAGAAAAGGGACAAGGGTTTTGATTCAACCTCCCCTTGCAACATAATTGTGGCGAAGTCTAGACCACCCATAGGGTAGCAATTCCTATCGATAATCCCCCAAAATATTCTCAAGACTCAGTATAGGCTATCTTAACACGGCACGGATCGTCTTACTAAATTTAACCCGTCTCACATCAGATAGTCTATATCAAAGCCTATCCCGAAATAATGAAAACAATTGTATGTCGGTGCTTGATATCATGAATACAAACACAAAAGATATATCGGAAAAATATTAACTTTCATAAAAACTATGAATCATCCAAAGTCATACAATTAATTGTTGAATAAAAACCCTTGAAATCTAATCACATTACTCAGGGAGATATCCTCGTTACCCTAGCTGAACCACTTAGCCAAACATGGAGTTTTTTGCCTCTGCTGCAGCCGCGGCTGTTATGTGTGTCAAAAGTCCCCCAAAACAAGACCCTTGCTGTCCTATATATTTCTTTTCCACCGTGTGAACCTGAAGTAGCTAAAGAATTCCAGTGTTGGGCCATTGATGACTAAATTACTCCTCGGCCTCAACGTTGCCTTTGTGTCCACAAGCCATATTCTAATTCTCCAAAATCAGCCCAACATCATTGGCCCATAATCAATTTCTAAAATAAATGAACTCCTTTCGGAATTGAATCTCCTTTTTAGGCGGGCCCATCCCATGAAATAATTCTTAATTAGCTCCTTGTACCATTTAATTGCTCCTTCAGTCCTGAAAAGGGAAAAACAAGTATCAAACTCCAAGTAATATAATAAACGGACGTAACAAGCCCAAGTTAGGGGGTGCAAATAGGCGTATTTACGCACCTATCAAAGATTATTATGCGTTTTTCTTTAGGTTTTAGGAGAATGGTTACGTTTCTTCTTGTGGAAACCTGAAAGCTTGATATGTATAGCAAAGTGGTTTAAAGAACACAGTTATCCACAGATTGAGCGAATCTGTTTCCAAGTTGGTTGGATGATTCTGTGATGGAAGCAAGATTTAACAAGTTAGGTTGTTTACTAAGTTAGAGCAATTTAAAAGCACCTCAGTAGCATCTGTAATCCAAAAAGACATGTCACTAGTTTCAGCTTGTATCCAATTTAGGGGCCCGTTTGGAAGAATGTACAACTATTTTCTGATGACATTAAGAAAAGGAAGAGTAAACATGAATTTATTTTTTTTTCCAAAAATACCAGTGTTCTAAAAATCGGAATTAATCGGTGATTAATCAATGGCGGGGCCTATCCAACTTAATCCGACTTATTGCTATGCGCCGATTAATTGCCAGTTACTAATTGCTATGAGTTGATTAATTGCTGAGACACCAGAATTCTTTCCCTCAATATTTTTTCATTGTGCTGCTAAAATTACTAAGATGCCTGAACATAATTTTCTTTGCTCTTTCTATATATTACATCTGAAAGCTAATCTGGAAATTGCACCAGATCTTTATCTCGACCTTATTTCAGTGCCAAATCTACTAAAATCTTTTAGCCTTGCGTTTCCTTATTTCTTTTGTACTCGTATTGGTTCCATCAAAAGGATTTCTAGGCTTTTTTAAAGTCCACCGTTCCAGATCTTTATCTCAAACTTATTTCAGTGCCTAATCTACTGAATTCATTCAGCCTCACGTTTCTCTGTTTCTTTAGATTTACTCGTATTGGTTCTATCAAACTAAAGGGTTTCTAGGCTTTTTAAATGTCCCATGTAGTCCATAAAGTGGTACCGCTGCATATAGTTGTGAAGTTGATGAATCCATACAGCAATTAAGGGGCTTTGGGGTTGTAGATGATGCGAGATGTTCCCTCGGTGTCGAACATACATTATCGTTACTCTTTTTGTTTTCACTTTTGTTTTTCTTCAAATTATTTTTAAGCCAATTGTCAATTCCTTCAAAGTTCAATCTTAGTGATATGTAAATATATGCATATATCTATTTGTTTTATTGTAGTTCTTTGAACTGCCATTGAACTTTGATATCATTTCTTCTGCGACAATAAGGCTCTGGATAAAATAGAGTATATTGATGAGTTGATTTTTCTAATGCAGGCATCGAAGGAATCGGAATTGTGCATGCTGTTAAATTAATCACGAAATTTGGTAGGTTGAGATGTACTGTCTGCTATTTGGTTGAATACCTGCATGTGTTGTAAAGATCAGTTTGAGCTGGAAGATGAGTATGGAAAGTTCTGATTCCTTGTCTCCCTATCAGACACTTTAGCTTAGTAGCTCTGTTAAATTCTGCACACTGATAGAGTAACAGTTTGGTTTTTAGTATTAACATGGGGACAAAAGAGGTACAAGGAAAACATGAAGAAATACTAAAACTGGGAAAGAACATATGATAATAAAACCTCGTAATCATCCCCCCAGGGACCAAACATGCCAAACCTTGGGGCCACTGGAGGTTTGCCTGGTCATTACCTTTGGGGCCCCAGAATTAGTCGAGATGCGCTCAAGCTGACCCGGACTTCTAGTTATCAAAACTTTAAAAAAAAAAAAAAAAAACACCCTTGTAATCCTTATTTGTTGAATGAAAGTAACCTAGAGTTTAAGCTCTTTCGAATTTTATATCTATATTTTTTGTTGCTTCAGGAGGCATACTCAGATTGATTATGATCTCTATTGAATCATAATAAGCTTTTGTCCACATAAACAAATATGCCTTCTGATATTTGTGATATTATGCCGTTGCAAGACTAACGTTTGTGTTATCCTCCATCTCTCTATGTCAAAATGAAGTTTGTTACATACATAGCATTCACCTATATGCTATAGGCAAATCTGATTTGCTACTCAGTTTCTGTTGGTAAGTTTCTTTTTGTTATTTAATTGGTAATGAAGAAACATTTTTGGTTAAGAAAAAAAAGGGATACAGAAAGCGTACAAAGGAGGTCAACTCCACCAAGAGGAAAATTAAAAGAAACACTACATATTAATCATAATAACACCGCTAACTTAGGGATTTTTTCGTTTTATTGAAGTTGCTGCAGCATGAAATGTAAGTTATGGGTCTCCTATAAGTTCTTGCAGTTGTATATGGTGTCTTAAAATTGCCTTTGCATGCTGTTTACTGTATAGCCCTGATAAATTTATACTGTATAGTGCTGATAAAGTTACAAACTTTGACAGCAGTAACTAAAACTAAGTATTACTCTGATCTAGAATCCCATAATGGTTTGGCAAATTTCTCTCCAACTCAACCTTTCTGTTTGGGGAGCATAAATTCTTCTCCGTAGAAAGTTTCTATTCTTTTGAGTGAGATGTAATTACCAAGATGGGCTTGTTATGATTGTTTGGAAATCGAAGGTTCTTATATACTTAATTTGGTAAGTTTTCTTGCTTCATGGTCACCTACACGTTCTACCTTTCTTGTTTTTCTAGATGGAAAGGCACTTTGTGAATAAACTGTAATCCTTGTTACTCATCAAATACACTATAGATTGTGTTATGTGCTACTATCATTCAAGTCGCTCATGTTTTGAATCTGTATAGTTTAACAGCTTGGTTAAGTAAAGAGTTGTCTGTTGATTAACTTTTTTGGTCTTGAATGGTAAGATCTATCCAAGGTAAGATGTGACCAAGAATGGACTTACATGTATAAAATGAACATTTTCTTAGCGACATGTAATCATTTTGGACATGAAGCGACTACATAATGTGCTTGATAAGAGAATTGAAGTTGTGTTGGAAATGATGCTTCATATGGATATGTAGAAGTCCTTAGCAACCTTCTTGGCTTTTCTATACTTTGGTTGACTATCTGAGATGCATACTTTGTACGCTCAACTATACATTGCTCCACTTGTCAAAAAAAAAAACTATACATTGCCCCCTTGTTAGACACTTGGACTTAAAGGGATCATAATTTTCTTTATCCTTTGGGTGCATGTTTCCAATCATGTTAAAATCATGAAGTCAAACCGTTGGCAAGGTGGTGAGTAAAACCATAGTGTCAAGGTGGTGAGTGCAACCGTAGTGTCAGGAAATTACCTCAGTTACAGCACATGTTATTTTTAATCATCAATTGTCTCTGATGCTTAAGCTTTTAGGAAATAGGCCAGACATTGTATATCAAGCTATCGAACGCCCTCAATCATGTGCACGCTGTTCTTGCACCTAGAGATGCAAACATCCATAAATAGAGGGAAATAGATTGCGATGTGGAAAAGACGAAAAGTAGAATGCAAAGAGGGAACAAACGTAAATTGAGAGACTTGAATCCAACAGCTCTTAGAAATCCAAGCTCTTACCATGTTAAATTGCAAATTGTTCCTAACGCTTTAAGTTGTTACGAAATGGGCCCAACAATGTTTATCAAGCTATCTAAGAAGTATACATTCACAAACATGGATGGCCATTGGTCTCTGTTCAATAAGTCATTAGGACGACGTAGTATATTACGATTGAGAGGTTAATTAACTAGTTTTGCATGACGGCCGATCAGTTTCTATTATTCTTTATTTTCTGGGTCTCATTTCTTTTATTTGTTCTTCCACTTTGTGATTGTTACCCTTTGTTGATTTGGCACTTATCCTCCTCGATATGCACAGGTTCATTGGAGAAGTTGTTGGACCAAGTAGACCAAGTTGAGGAGGAACGATTCAGAAAGGTTGGTTTTAGGTTAGAGAGTTCACATGTTTTCAGTTAGCTTCCCCATATGAAGCTGAATGGAGCGCTTTTAGTCTGATCCATCCAGTTGGTCCTTGCAATGGATAGAATTTTCTTTTTTCTTTGCTTTT
>BPLS01030183.1:0-42954 GCA_019656275.1 Rhododendron kiyosumense | reverse complement strand
GTCCTTGTATACATCAGTGGTTCTTAGGTCTCTTACCCAAGTGTTTCGCAGCATTCTTTATTTTAGGGCCTGATTATATTGCTGATTTAAGTTGTGTTAGATTATGGATCTGCATGATGTGGATCTACTTTCAGTCTGGTTCTTTTTATGTGCCACTCGGAAGCTGCACATCATGTTTGTCATTGCATTTCAAAAGTTGTTATATGAGGAAACATGGATACAAAACTAGTTCCTTATGGTTTTTCAAAGAGAAAAGAGTACTGTGAAGAGCAGAAAGAAATGGGGCGATAAGATGTGTGTGAAGTAGTTTAGTCTTTTTATTACCTACGTATGTTATCGAATTGAAGTAGATTGTGTTTTCTTTTTCCCATTTTTTGTGGGTTGAAACAGGAAGTACACCTTTTTGGTTTTGTATGATAACCAAAAGAAGATATAACTTCATTCAACTGGTTTTCATTTGTAGGCCTTGATATCAAATGCTCATCAGGCTATCCTAAGCAAGAACTTGGTAATCCTCTCTGCCTTCTGCTATGTTTCCTCCTTGCAACTTTTTTTATTTTTTATGTGATTTACAATGCTGAGTGTTGAGATATTGTCCTACTTAACGTATAAAATGAAATGTGGTGAGTCCACATAAGCATCTGTAAGTACCTGGTTACTGGATACAAGATAACAATGGAAAGATCTCTTCCACTTTAGTCATTCATTGACTGTCGCTGTGAGAACATTACATTTTCTGTTTTAGGTTCTTCTTGGAGATTCTGTTCCTTTTCTTGATCTTAGGTTTGGATAATGGTATTCAACCTTCATTTTTGGACTCCCACACTCCCCATGCGGAAGGCTAAAAGGGAAAAGGGTGCATCTGAGAGGCTTGGAGCGGATTGTGAATATCAACTCCCTTATTTTATTTAAAAAAGAGAAAAAGTTATATCCGGATGAGCCGGTGAACTTACCTTGTCCGGGCAACCAATGAGGGGATTCCACGTCATCTAAGTAGCAGAAGCTGCGCAACCATCACGAAACATTTATTGCTTACCCTGTTTGTTTACTTTAATGCTTACCATCACTAATCAAAACAATGGCATGTGTGGGCTACACCAAAAACCAAAAGGCTAAGCCACACACAATCTCGCTTTCGTCTTCTCCCCTTTTCTTTTAGTAACAGCTTTTAACCTCTGGCCAAATTGATCTCGATGGTTTGCAACACCATCAGTTTTCCGGTGATCTCTCTCTCTCTCTCTCTCTCTCTCTCTCTCTCTCTCTCTCTCTCTCTCCCCGTATATGAGAGTAAAAGGGACCCACAATATTAATCAATCCGGCCAGATTAGCAATTCACTCTTTACTAATTTTCTACTGCCCAAATCTTTTACCGATTCACGTACTCTCGGTTTTTGGAGAATAAAAAAGCTGCTGTTATGATTATGTTTTCATTTTCTTGAAAATAATGATTTTAGATCTCCTAATTCTTGCATTGTGGAGATGAAAGTAAGAGCGTGATTGAGGGCCGGCAGCAGCGGGCGGAGGATGGAAAGGCTATCAATGAGGATATGGCGATATTGCGAAGGGAAAGAATGTGTTCCGTCGGCCGAGATTTTCACAGTAGAGAAAAGATTGGATGTGATTGAGCCTTTTGGTTTTTGCTTGTGGTGGACACGTGTCATTGTTGGAAGATGAGGATGGGGAGTTGTGACAGGCAATTGGCACAGAGGATCCTAAGCTGTTCAAAAAGAGGAAACAACAGGATAACCATTTTTAATGCTTCCTCGTGATTGTGTTGCAACGTCTGCTACTTGGATGACGTGTAGTTCCCCCATTGGTTGCTCAGACAAGGTTAAGTTGCCGGCTCATCCGGCGATAACTTTTTCTAAATTAGTCTTAGGTCCACTATAAGGAACTTGAAGAGTCTCTAGTCCACCTCCTAAGTTAATAAAGTCTGTAGTCCATTTTTAACATTTTATAGCAGGCCCAATCCACTCCATTTCAATTTAATACTTATACCCTTCTGCCACATCATCGCCGGGAAGTTGACCGGCACTAGGAAGTTTGCCGGAAAATTGGCCGGTGCCGGAAAGTTTGCTGGAAAGTTGGCGGGTGCCAGGAAGTTCGCCGGAAATTGGCCAGCGCCGGAAAGTTTGCCGGAAAATTTAGGCAGTTTCATATGGTTCTAGGGTGCACTTAGTTTCATAGGGTTTTAGTGGTTTAGGCACTTTAATTGGGTTTAGGATTTTAGGCACTTTCATTGGGTTCTAGGGTGCACTTAGTTTCATAGGGTTTTAGTGGTTTAGGCAGTTAGTTTGTTTTAGTGGTTTAGGCACTCTGGCGTACTTTTCAGTGCTAATGTGGCAGGAGGGGTGGTGGGGGTGGAGGGGGGGGTGAGGGTGAGGGTGAGGGTGGTGGTGGAGGTGGAGGTGGGCTTATTAAGCAAGTGGATTAGGGACTCTACAAATTATTGAGGTGGGCTAGAGACTCTACAAGTTCCTTGTAGTGGTGGATTTGTTGGTGATAGGCTACGTGGAACCTTTAATCACGCAGTCTGATGGTGTGTTTATGGGGATAATGAACTCAACAGTTTGCTTTATAGATCTTCTAGGCAATATGCTGTTGAAGACCTTGTCCTCTGTTCTAGTAGAAACCATCAACCTCCACATTTGTCTCTCAACAGGGTTGCTGAGTTTTGACTAAGGTCCCAAGGGGTTGATTACTTGTCCTATTTTATAAGTAGAGAACCTTGGTGATGGTATGATAGGTACAAGACCTAATAATACACTAGTGAATTCTTGAAAAGGTGGCGAGGGAAATTTTCAAGAGCTTTAATGGTGTAGCTAGGAGGTTGAAAAGGGAGATTTCATGTTAGGTCCACTATAGACATTTCATAATCCCACAAGTCCACCTAATGGTTTTGTAAAGCCACAAGTTCACACAACCTAAACCCTAAGGTACCCTATGAAAGTGCCTAAACCCTATGAAAGTGCTTAAATCACTAAAACCCTGTAATAGGAAATTACACCCTAAAATACACCCTAAAATCCTATAAAAGTGCCTCAACCCTAGGGTACCCTACGCTGGGGTAATCTACCCTACCCCAGGGAACCCTATCCTATAATACAAAAGTGCATCCTAAAATCTTATGAAAGTGCCTAAACCCTAGGGTACCCTACCCTACTCTAGGGTACCCTAAAATGAACTTAGAGACCTTACAAAATTAATAGGTGGACTTGTGAGCTTATGAAGTTTACATAATGGACCTAAGACTAATTTTCTATTGAAATAACAGCTACGGATGTTGAGATCTTTAATTTAGTGCAAAGATATTCAAAAACATATGTACGAAGTACTTAGTTTTTTGGTATGATAATTTCACGTCTTTTCATAGTGGACTAAAATTTTTGAGACGGTGGGAGTATCTAGTAATCAGATGTTTGAACACTCTTTGGATGGAATGTGATGTACAAAGGTTCAACTTTGTTGCAGGCAATGCTACGTTCAGATCTTCCATATTACATGGTTCCATTTGCAACTGAGGATCTCAGATTTACGAAACCAGAGGTTTGTACATACTGTTCTATGAATCATATCCAACTGACTACTTTGGAGTACGTCTTCCATGGCAGGTGGCACATTTTTTGTCCATTTTAACTATTCTGGACATGTGAAAAATCATCTATATTTTGCATCTTACTTTTCTTTGGATAATTCGAATACATTGTCAACAATAATTAATTTTGGTCATCTGAGGACTTATCACTGTTATGATCGAGGCTGTCTATACTCTTTACTTTAACTGGACACTTTCGTGTGGCTTCTAACTTGCATGAGTTTATTTCTTTTTTCAAAAAACAATAATAGGTTCAATTTTTTTCAGCACTCTAATGAAATTCCCCCCTTTTTTTTATTTTGGACAAGAATGAAGAACCTTTTGGAAAGCCGTTTGCATATAGAACTGACAGCAGAATTTCTGAGCTTGGATCTTGTGGATACAGGACAATGGGGAGAAATTTACAAGTCTCTTGACAGCAATCAGTGCTTATGCAGAAGGATTTTCGGCCGATTCACTAATCAGAAGAGCGATTTATCTGTGGAAGAAGCTTGAGACAACATGATTCGGATGTTTTCCAGTTCCCTAACATGGCCAAGAATCAAGTGCACTAACAACTGTTTATAGTTTTGCTTATTCAATGGGTATAGGTGTAAAGTTGGCTATTCCACCCTTGTAACCAAATGGTCCAATTTTCCCTAGTTCTTGAGCTTGTCCGTTTAGGTTTACAAACATCAAGTTTTTGGCATTATTTTGGAATTCAAAATGAATTATGACGGCACAATTGCAAATAGCTAGTATGAGAGAAGAACCCATCAACCGAGTAAGAATTTGTGCTATTTCTTGAATCTAATATGGCAGATTTGACATTCATTTCACAATCGGATGGATTGCATATTTCTCAAAAACTCTTGTATTAGAGTTGGCATACGGATGAGAAAGCTCTGAACCTCGTAGACTTGGAATTCAGTATTCATAATCGGGAAAGACTGAATATGCAATTCAGTAGATCCGTCTTTTTTTTTATTATGAGAAAAAAAGTTGATCTTACTCCAACAATAGTAATTAGAAAATGGATCTTTCGTCCTTGTCAAATATACCTTGAAAACAAAAAGAAAAAAGAAAAAAAAATTAGGACATACACTTCAAGTATGAGCATGTTGGTAACCTCTTTCGTATTACTTGGATAGAATCATTGGATGAGCAAATGCAACTAACAAGAGAAATAGAAGAATTAACAAGAGCAATCGAACGATCCAGAGCCCGAAGGATATATCCTTCACGCTTCGGATGATCATGAACTGCTGGTTTCAACTTAAAAAATTTCCGAGCTCCAGCGTGACATAGAAACAAAATTCTTTTCCAGGAGCGAACACCATGAACTGCTGGTTTCAACTTAAAAAATTTTCGAGCTCCAGCGTGACATTGAAACCAAATTCTTTTCCAGGAGCGAACGACGATTTGAGTTCTTCTGCGGTCTGGACTGTGTTGACCTTCGAGTCCTTCACCTTCAGTTTTTCCTGGTGAATGCCGGATCCAAAATGGGTTACTAGTTGAAAGCCTTTATAAGCAGGATAGAACTGAGAAATAATAATAAACTTGCCTTCTTCACATAATCACACATGGTTGAAGTAACTATTTCATTCACGACAAACTCCGTGACGGTGTCTTTACCAAAGACATCAAACAGGAAGCTCTTTGGAATCTGCAGAGATATCCCAGTCAGCCGTCTAAAATTGAACGAGACAGGATCACCCGTAATGAGAATCTCACTTGAAAAATAGACACGGAAAAATAGCTAATTTCAAGTCGAGTTCCCAAACTGCAACGTTATCGGGTACATCCATTTCATGTCCACAGTTATACAAATCCAAAGCTGGTTATAAGCTTTCTTATGAGTTCAACCAATTGTAATCGACCAATATCTCGATATATTTGCAGAATAAACGAATGGAAAGGGACATGAACGGCGGTTTACCTCTGAAGTTTTTCCTGGCGTAGCATCCATGCAAAATAAAATATGTCAAGAGGTTAAAATGCCTTGATTAACAAGTCCCTGGAGTTTCTAAACATAAGGTACAAGTAATAAAACATAATGGACACAAGATCAAAAAATTGGTGGGTGGTAGCATAAAGAACAAATGCAGCAAATGATAAAGATCTTTCGAACACACTTTTGTGAGCATGAGTATTGCAATCGTCTAATTCCTATTTCAGATCGTTAAGCTTATAGTCTTGCCGAGAAGAAGCAATCCCGCAAGCTTCACCTCAGTACTATGGAATTACGCATAAGAAAGAACAGTTAGAAACATAGCTCATAGTACTACACGGAGGATATACATTATCGCTTAATTCAAATGAAAATGGTATGCTATAGTGAGGTTTGGAAATCCCTGAGACACTTGGAAACAAGAAGCAAGATTAGCTGATGCAAAAAGGAGCTGTTGATGACCGTGGATGCATTGATGCCCATTTTAAACTGCTCAAATCCCTATTTGATTTCTGAACATTATTAAGTATTCATTAACCGAAACTACACCAGATCTTCCAACTATTAATCTGCCACAATCAGAACAATTTCTCTTTTTCAAAAATAGATTAGGAAGAAAGTATTCTATTCATAAGGTCTCGGACACCGACAATCCTTGGACACTCCTAAAAACATGTCTAATTCGTTTTCAACATCTCTTAATTGAAAAATTGCAGGTGAAAGCTCTATACGATTGAAGTAAGTGTGCAAGACAAAGTCTAGTTTTGAAATTTGACTTCAGCCATAATGGACACTATAGTCCCTAAAGCAAGCATTCAGTGTCACGTGGGGCCTCCAAATTTTGATTTTGTCAATTCCGTCCCACGAGTTTTCCATTTGTGCCTAATTTGTCCCAGTGCAAATTTCCTCCAAGTCAATGGTGGAAACACTAGAGAATGACACCTATGGTCAATATGCACTTCGTGGTTTTTTGTTCCCAGAAACTTCTTTTGTTCCCAGAAACTTCAACTGTCAATTTCAACGCTAGACACTATTAGCTTTGTTTGGCTGGCCCGAATCTGGAGGGAAAATAGAAATGGGATCTCAAGTCCTCATGATTCCATCATTTGGAATAGGAAGTCCTTGTTAGTTCTACTCAAGTGGGAGCCGTTTTCCCAACTAAAGTTTACCAACTTTGTCAAGTTAAAGGCTAAAGTGGAGTTTCCACGATAAGGCGAAGGCTTAGTTTGAATACCTCAGGTAGTAGACTGCTTGGTAATAGACTTACAAGAACATGATTCTCGTCATCCCCGGGGTGTCCAAATGGAGAAAAGTTTGAAAAAATATGGGACACTTCGAATATGAGTGTGACTGATTCCGCTTTCCATCGGTGCAGATCAAGTCTTTATACCTAGGGCTGGCTGCATTGGTGGGACACCTGTTTGGAGAGTATAGCCGTATAGGTGTTTGACAAGTGTTTGACTCCAGTACGGGACCTCCGGCGAAGCATCTCTACTTGATTAGCGAGAAGTTGAGCAAAACAGGTAATAAATTAGATGGCTCACCTCCTTTTAGTTTTCGAAGACCTGGGAATGGAGGTGCTGAACGGGCCAAATTTTTCAAAACCTGGTCAAACACTCTTTGTGTCTCCTTCCCAGTCAAGTCCACTCTTAGCTGAAAACAGAATAAGTTTTCAAAGTTTCAAAACAAGCCACAATATAGACAAAACACAAACCTAAGAAAATGATTAAAAAAAACAAAGTGCATTATGAACAGTCATATTCATCTCTCTGATGTCAAATGATTCTAAGGAGTTCCAACAGCTATAAACCTGTATAACATGGAACATGTAATATCCGACCGAATTCGAATGGACGTAGGTGTGCCAAGGGGGGCTCAGAATACTTTTACCCAAGACAGTAGTGAAAACCCATTACTACATGACTTTGGCGGACAATCATGAAAAGCTAATTTCTAAAAACCGGCACAACTCTCTTCGCAGTACTCCATTAATTGGTTCGAAAATCAACAAGGACAAAATCAACAAGGACAAATTTACTACAAGCACCATACTGCTGACAAAAACAAATACTCACACAAGTCAAGCAAGCAAACGTACTTGTATATTATCAAAATCTTCGGACTCCACCATTATTTTGGCAGTAGATATGGTTATCGCATTGTCCTTTGGATAAGTAGAGACCTCCACACCTACAATACAAAAATTTGAAGACATTTTATCCAGGAAATAAACATAGGCTATGATGTATGAGGGTGCAACATGAACTTGTACATTCAAGGTAAGATCACCTGAACCAGCTGCAGATATTGGCTTCAAACGTTTAAGACTTCTTCTCGACGAGCTACAAATGTCTATTAGTCTGAAAAGGGAAAGAAACCACTCACGGTTACTCCAATGGTGCAGGCACTCTAAACTTCACCAAATAGCCAAGGCCATCAAGCAATACAAATACTATTCTTGTTTTAAGTGGAACATATCCATTTCATGTGAATTTGTGAGGATAGTATTGTAGATTTGGATCATTAACTGAAAGAATCATAAATGGATCATTAATCTGAAAGAATGAATGGTCCAAACTCATTTATCAAGCAAACGTTACAAAGCACACGGCTGAATCAACAATCAAAGCAAAGGAGACATGCTCAAACAAACAGTGGATCCAAATGTACCTCCGATGTGCATCGTGCTGTGCAGAACATAAATTGATTCTGGTTGCATTATGACTAGTTTCGAGTTGAACATGCTTCTGCAGGCTTCTAAAGGCAACCTGCTGTAAAATTTTTTAAAAAAAAAAAAGAGCAGGAAAATACAACAGGGTGCAACTCAAAAGAATCAATGGTTATGGAAATGGAGCAGTCGTATATCATAAGCTATTTCAAGACATAATGCAATAGAAACTCCAATTCCATGTATTCTTTAAGGAGAAAAGTCAATAATGGTAAGTATGTTAAAAAACAAGGGTCCTTAAAATGGCTATTACCTTCTGAAAGACAAGGCGTCCTGGTGAAAACCCATATCCTACATATTTCAGACTAACTTCCTATTTTGGTCGGGGATTTGATGATAAAAAGAAACAGAAAATAAAAAGAGGAATCACGTCTCCTCGATTGTTACCTAGAAAGCCAGGAAAAATTAAACTTGTCGAGAAAAAAGGAAGAAAAAATACATGTGAAAATCATTTTGTCACATTCTTTTGAACTGTGGGTGCAAATATGAGGGGAAATAGTTATCATTTTGATTTTCCTCCCCTTTCCCCAACCCATTTTCCAGCACCAACAGAGCTGCTAAGAATTTAATCTCTAAATATCATACCAAAAAATCAATCTTGTCAGCTCATATTCATCCCATTTAAAAATCAACATTTGCTCAAGTTTGACCGGTAAATTTTCTCATTATGCTTTTGTCGCGACCAACGAAATGCAGAAAAACTCAAAAAAATTGCACATATAGACATTCCATATATCCACCTTTTTTTTATTTCTTGACAACATAGTACCCCCATCCCCGCCCAATTGGATCCTAGATACTTGCCTTGTTCGTTTCCCTTTTTGAAAAAAAAAATTCAACTCAAAAAATACTCATTTACCATACTTTCAATTATTACTCTCCACTCATTACCCCTATCTCCGATCATTATTCTTATTTCTCTCTCAATCTCTCTCCACTCATTACTCATACTTCCAATCATTACTCCCATAAAAAATTGCTCAAAAACTCATCAAAACAAAGCATAAACTAGGAGTCTTGAAGTTAAAAATTTCTCAAAAACTCATCCAAACAAAGCATTAACTAGGAGTCTTGAAGTTAATGATTAGCCAAACGAACTATTGCAAATTCACAATTGGGTCGAGGGACCAATCTAGGGACCCTAAAGTTAACGACCAGAAAATCCTCCAGTGGCCTTTGAGGGGGACGCAAAATGGGTATTCCTTGAACACAAAGGTAGAGTCTTTACGAGACCAGCTACCCCCAAAGGGCTATGTTCAAGTCCAACATGGGCTCTACTTTTTTGCAGTGAGTGAACACCATGAATTCAAGAAAAAGTTACACTACCTCAAAAAGACGTAATTGTAGGAATTTTTTTCGCATCAAAGACTGAATACATTGACGAGTACACAAGTATATGGGTGTGAATCATCAGAGATTAGAATTCTTTAGCTATGCAGTTGAGGTTTTTCTTACATTGGAACAGTGAAACTGAGACATCATCGTGATAGTCGCCATGCTTTCTTGAAGGAAACGACTTGAGATCCCGGGGAAGGAGGAGGGAGTGAATTACAGTCTCTCAAACAGAGAGGTCCTCATCTCTTCGTGATACTGGCGAAGAAGCCTGGGCAAATTTTTTTTTTTTATGACCAAAAAAAAAAAGCAAAGAAGCCTGGGCAATTTTGGTAATTCAGAAAAGACAAGGTCCAGCCGTCCAGGAGCCTCTAAATGCACTGCCACGAGTGTGTTCAAGTTTACCCCTTAAAAACTAAATGCTTATCTGTAATTTTTAAATTTAAAAATGATAGATTTATTGAAATAAAAATATATATAATATGAATTTTATTTGCAAGCCTTGCAAAAAAAATTAAAAAATTATTTTCATAAACCCACTATTTTTAAACTTGAAAATATGTCATTATCTTTTAAGTACTTATTTAAGAAAGTGAAACGGATCCTCTACTTGATTAAGAAACCTTCTTAAAAATTAATTACTTATTTTCAATTTTTCAAGCTTAAAAATAATGTGCTTACAAAAATAATTTTTCAATATTTTTAAATAAGATTTATATTGCATATTTTTGAATTTCAGCAAGCATATTATTTTTAAGCTGAAAAATTGCAAAAAAAGTACTTATTTCAAAATAAGTACTTATTTGGATTTCTAAAACGAGGTAACATATTTTAGGTTGAGTGATGCTACGTTTTTTTTGTTCTTATTTAAATTTTTTTGGTGTTTGTTAGGTTTGCGCCTCATTTTTTTGGTTTTTCGATTTATCTTGACAAGACGAATCAAGCAATAAAAAATTATGACTTTTACTCAAATATTTTTTTAAAATACATCTAAGATTAAATCAATCTTTTGGGCTTGGCTTTATATTTGAAACATTGTTTTTGAGAAAACAAATACATATATTAATATATTAATAACCCCACCAATATAAAGGATTCGAGAGTCCAGGAAATTCAAGAAACCAAGAACAAAGACAATAATAATAGAAAAATGATATTAGCATTTTAAAAATTGATGTAGACACTCTAGAATTAGTGTAATTCTAAAGCTAATTTCTTTACATTTTTAAAGTGCCTCAATCAATTTTTAAAGTTCTAATATTATTTTTCTAATAATAATAATATAATCAACGCGATGCCAGAATCCACAAATAATACTCTCATCTCGGAGGGTGGACAAATCATGAAATGTAGAAATGAGAGTGTAGTTTGAGAGCAAATGACTGAAATGAGAATAATGATTTTGGTGTGGCAAGAGAAAAGGGGTGCCAATAGAATATTCCCTCAAATGTGTCAAGAGATATATTTCGTGGACAATTCTGTCCTCCCATCTTTCTATTTGTGTTGAGAGAGAGAGAGAGAGAGAGAGGGAGGGCGAGAGGATTCAGAGGAAAGTGGATATGGATGTAGCCGTTAAGACACTCTTCCTGGGTTTAAGCCCTAATGTAACAGTTGGGTATTTCAATATTCTTCCATTTTTCTCGCTTCCATTATAAGTTTTTTCTTTTAGCCGTGAAGCTTGAATTATACGTTGAATATTCAATACAAAATGGGTATCAGTGAAAATTCAAATTGAAAGAAGACCCACCTGCGTATCTGAATTTAATTGTACTAAAGAGATGCAAGTAGTAATCTTATGTATGTTTGTTTATGTTGGTATCTTAGGTACACTTGTCTGTGATTGGTTCTAACTAGTACTTCTATCTTTTGAGAATTCTTGGGTGTTCCTTTTCCTGGTTTCCTGTACGGTTTTTTCTTCAGTAAACCCTTGTTAGTTACCTTTTGGGGTTTCTTGCTAGCCTCGGGTTGTTTTTCTTTCCCTTTTGGGTCCTCGCGGCATGTGATTGTCGGAGTGAGGAGGTGCCTTGTGGTATGTTCTTCCTCTCGTGTGATGCGTCGTGCTTGGATCCCTTGAATCTTTGTAATTTGTTTTTAAAGATTAATAAAATCCTTTTTAGCTGCTGGAAAAAAGGTTAGGTTTGTGTAGTCTTCCTTTTTTTAATCTCGCGAAGGTCGGATGAGATTTTTAGCTATGTTTTAATATCATCTATACGGAGTACTTTTTTAATTTTCTTTTTTAGTACATAGCCGCGTTGTGTTCTTTTTTTATCCTTGCCGCATTGTGGTTACATGTTTATTCGTTCATCATTGGTACTTAAAGAGTTGTAGTTTCGGACGAGTGGGCTGCTTCCTGGGTATTCTCGTTCTTTTCCTCGTGATATTTTAACGCCAGAGAATTTGAATTGCTAGGTGGATTTTCTTGGTTTGTGTTTTTTTGTCTCCTGGTTATTCGTTATGGTAACCAATTTGATGGTTTACCTTGAAGAACAGGCTTAACTTGTCTCTGTATAAAAATATCCTTCCAAAGGATGTGGCTTGACACTTCTGCAATACAGAATAAAATTGTGGTAATTTTTTATTGGAATGATACAGAATTGAGCCAAATCACGTTGATACATTGTATGGTTGTGCATTTTGTTGATACTTTATTGCAATGGTGTGGGTTTAATGTTTATATTCCGTTAATCAGCAAATCGCATGGTGCTTCTGGTCATTACTTGCATTTGTGTTATTTCCATGGACTTGCTGATAGGAAGTTCTTGGCCTGATGAGGACTCAAAAATTTAAATCATTTACATGCAGATACTAACGGTTAACCAAAATGCAGATGTCTTCATTCCACATCTTTCGTCAAAAAGAGAAACCTTTCCCCTTCAAATCAGATACAATGCCAAAGAGTTTCGCAACAGGTACTACTTGTTTATGAACTCTGTTGTGTTTTGTTTGATTTTTGTGCTCAAAGTCTCTTAGAATACAGATAGTCACTCGAAATAAGCTACACCAGTTCCTTAGTTCTTGTCACTTGTTGTCCTATTTTTTTAGGATGGCAACTGTTTGCAGACCATGGTGACAAAAACTTTTTTCTCTGCATCCAATGCGTTCATATAATAACGTTTAAATTGACCAAAGTTCTCCATACAAATTCACTGTGGTTTTGAGTCTTTTGACTGAATACATGGAACTATGGGAGAGTAATATGTTGGTTTTGTGGTGGCTGATGGAATCTGTAAAAGAGTATCAAAAATCAATCGGAGGTGTTTGTTGATTTGAAGTCATGCAAAGATATATTTTTTTCAGTTTGGTAATTAGTAAAGGTGTATACATGAGGAATGTCAAAACCTTAATCGTGATCTTTTTGCCCATTTCCGTACCTAACCATTTAGTGTTCACAACTTCACATCTCTAATATCTCAGCGTCCAATCAAATTGATTATATTTTTAACTGTAACTGTTTAACACCCAGGCAATTTCACCAGAAAGGTGAGCATCTTTTAGATTTCCTCCTATATGGCTATTGCAGTATAGTCATCATATGATTAAATCTTTACACCTGTCATGTGTTAACTGTTAGTTACTAACAAGTAAACACTGCCTATTTACACTACTTTACTCGTAGAAAGTAAAGCATTTCCACCCATCTCTGTACTTTCGAAATTTGTCTTTTTGAGAATTAGAAGTTGGTTGGGTACTGTATATACCTATCTCCAATCTTCGTGTAATTTTTTGTCCCTGCCATTGTATTGCAGGGCGCATCCCAAGATGCAATTTGCTGTTTCTGCTGTGGCAGCAGGTGCAAAGACAAGTAATTTCTCTCCCAGTTGCTGTTCTTGACTTTCTGAGTGCTATTGCTGAATGTCGTTCCAAATTGTACTACAAAAATAGGTGTAGAGGATATTGAAGGTTCGTCTTCTCCATCTCAAGATTTCTCAGTTACTGCAAGTGGTAGTAGAGAGGCCAACGAACTAAAGGTATGAGAATCTTTGTTTTGGGAACTAAAAATAGCTTATTTTTTGGGGAGTATAGGTGAAGATAAATCATAAAATGTTAAAAAGGGTGAATAAAAGACCATAATAGAGTCAAAATACACAATATATTGTCGGACAATAACCTGTAATAAAGATGTCTTTTGCAAAGACTTATGTATTACACGTTAGTGTCGTAGCTTGAGTGGATGATGTTTACTTATCAATGGTTTGCTTTTAGTTGTGAGATGAATTCTTTACAAAATTTGTGGCAGTTAAGTGTGGAGGTATCCGGAGCTAAAACTGAAGCAATTTTTGATGATGTCTTCTCCAAAATGGTTGCTGCTGCCCAGCCAATTCCAGGCTTTAGAAGAGTAAAAGGAGGTGAGATTCATGAAATCACTACGTCTGATTTCTCCTGAAACTACAAAGGATATCTTTAGTCATTCATTTTGTCAATCA
Organism: Rhododendron kiyosumense; assembly: GCA_019656275.1. Classification (NCBI taxonomy): domain Eukaryota; kingdom Viridiplantae; phylum Streptophyta; class Magnoliopsida; order Ericales; family Ericaceae; genus Rhododendron; species Rhododendron kiyosumense. The sequence goes on along the minus strand of BPLS01030183.1, from coordinate 28,945 downwards.
AGTGGCTTCAGAAGTTACCTTCCTAAGCCAGGTTTTGTTCTTATTCAGTTATTTGCTACGGATAGTTATTCAATTCAGTAATGTATTTCTTTTCCTCTTGACTTTCCTCTGTCATGCTATTGACTAACATATTTGGCTGATTTCTTTTGTTCGAATTGTTGTCACTGATGAACAACTTGGAGTTAACAGGAAAAACACCCAATGTAAGTTTTAAGCTCCTAGTCTTCAAATGCATTCAGTTTGTTCACTTCTTTTAAGTTTTTCACTTCATTATGCATGTCTTCCTTTTATTCTTTTACGTTAGTAGGATATGTCATCGTATCTTTGGCAGTATTTTTTTCCGTCTTTCTTCTGGTGGTGGGTTGTTTGTGAATGGGTGGCAGAATGGTCAAGTTGCAGCGCAGACGCGTTCAAATTAATATTGGAAACCATCATACGGCAAATTTCTGATCCAGCACCTGCCATTCCCTCATGACATGAATCCCCACAAAATGAACTCACATAGAGATGTCTAGCATTCTATTCATGCTTGTACATATACATATGTATGTGTATATCTCTTCTGTTTGCTTTATAACAGTTGTCTTCTCTTGTTCATTGCATCTGGCAGATACCTCAAGACGTTCTTTTGCAAATTCTTGGACCGTCTGAAGTTTACAAGCAAGTGATTAAGAAAGTAATCAATTCTACTATAGCTGAATATGTAGAGAAGGTAAATGTTATTACTCTCTTTTGTTCCATTTTGTTTACCTTAAGCTTCTTGCAGAAAAATGTTTGCCTGTGTTTCATTTCCATCTTCATGTCGGAAATGCTTGCCTTTTCCGGTTTTTCTGCATCAACGTTGTCGTGTCCATGCTCAATCGGAAACAATAGATGGCTTCCGTTAATTGGTTTGGACATCAGGAAATTGATGGGTTTTGAACACTACCACTTGGTTTTCAAGTTCAAAGGGATTGCGAAATTAACATGTTCTCGCTCACCATTTTGAAAGCTTAACACCCAGTGTTCTAAAACAAGGAACTGATTGTCGATTAATCGCTAGCGGTGCCTATCCGATTAGGTCCGACTAACGATTAATCGTCGATTACTAATTAGTAATTAATATGCACCAATTAATCTGATTATTCGCTCAAAGGTGGTCAACTGCCCGAGTAGCGCCTAGCAACGTTTAGAACATTGTTAGCACCGCAAATCATAGCAGGTCAAACCTACAGAGGGCTACATGACCTATTACCCTACCATCTATGGGGACTCCGACTCTTATATCATGTTACATGGTGATCCCGGACAAGAAGATGGAGTTCCCTTTAGACTAGGATACTCGCGTGACATTCTCCCTGTAGTAAAAAGAATTTGGGTGCATATTTGGTAACCCTGATTTGTGTTTGTTGGCCCAATGTTTACAGGAAGGTTTGACGGTGAGTACAGACTTGAGAGTTGAGCAGAGCTTTGAAGATCTTGAAGCCAAATTTGAACCGGGTGATAAATTCAGCTTTGATGCCGTTGTTCAGCTCCGAGATTTGAATTGATAAAGAACAATGAACCTTGTTTCATTTTGTTTGAGCCATGTTTCATGCGTTTCGAACCACTTGGTACAAGGAGCAGATTAGGCCATTTTTTTAGTGGGACATTTTCGGACAGTTTATGCAGAAGCGCCGATATTTGTTTGATTTTGCTCTTGAAAATCTTGTGGAATATGGATTTAGAAATGACAATTTGAAAGGCATGTCCTTTGTTGGGTTGGTGAAAACAAGTAGGAGGATTATGAGCATGGTAGGGAAAAGTGGCTTAAAAATTTCGGCTTTTATACGCATAACATCCAAAATAAAATCAGCAAAACTTCTTCTGTCCAGGGAGGGTACAAAGCTCACGTTTTCCTTGATGTTGTATCCATGTCTAACAATGCCTTCATCTATGTCCAGGTTTTCAAAGCACTAATTTTTGAGCAACCCTAATCTTAGAACAAGGGATTTTTGGAAAATTACGGCAAACTGACCTGTATTAAAATCAAAGAAATCTAAGGAAGAAACAAAAAAAAAAAAAAAAAAGGGAAGATTAGTAAGGGAAAATGAGTGATTTAGCCGCTTCAGATCAAGCCTTCTTCGAGATTTTGACTTCTTCAAGTTTCATTCGATTTTGTGGTCGCTGAAGTCGATGGTGGTGGTGGTCGATGGCGGCAATGGTTGCCAGTGTCAATAGGGGTAGATGAAAATGGCGTCGATGGTGAGAGTAATAATTTTGAGGGTGTTGGGTTTGAGTTGGTAAAGTGGGTAAAACTCTCGGTCAAATTTTGGGCGAAGATTTTGAATTGTGAATAGAGGGGGTGGGACCCATTATGTAGACAGCGTACAGATTTACAAATCGAGGGGTGGACCCCATTACTTAACCAAGGTAGCTGCCACGTAGACAATGTACATAACTATGTATGGTGTACACAACCGGTGTATGTGGTGTCGCGTTTCCTGTGGCATGGGGAGAGTGAGAAGGGGATAGTTTGGTGTAGGTGGGAGGTTTGCTGTTTACCTAAGGCTAAGGGAGGGTTAGGTCTCCATGATTTGGGTTGTCTTAATCAAGCTTTGTTGGCTAAACTTGCTTGGAGATTGTTTAAAAATCCAAATTCCTTGCTGTCTAAGGTGTTGGTTGGCAAGTATTGCCAGAGGGTGGGTTTTCTTGATGCTTACCCGTCATCTTTGGTGTCTTGGGGTTGGAGGAGTATCTTGTGGGGCAAAGAGTTGTTGTGGAAAGGTCTTAAGTGGAGGGTGGGCAATGGCAAAAGTATCAGTGTGTTTCGAGATGAATGGATTCCAAAAATGGCTAACCCTCTCAAAGGGTCTCCTCTTAGTGGTGGTTTACCAGATTTTAAAGTTTCGGATTTGTTTGATTCAAGCTGCAGCGTCTGGAGGGAGCCTCTTCTTGAGGTTCTTTTTCCCAAAGAGGCGGTTGACATTATCCGGGCTATTTACTTCCCATTAATCCATGAGGTTGAGGATGAGTTAGTCTGGGAGCACACTAAGAATGGTGTGTTCTCAGTAAAATCGACTTATCTGCTTCGGTTTAAGAGTCAGTTTACAGAGATTTTCCAGCGTGAGCAGGGTCGGTTCCAAGGTTAGAGTAAAATTTGGGTTGTGGGGCTGCCCCCCAAATTTTTGCTGTTTATTTGGAAGGTTATTCACCGTATCCTCGCAGTCAAAGATGCTTTGCTAAGAAGAAACATTACAGTGGATCCGTTGTGTCCTCTTTGTGGTCAAGATGTGGAAACTATTGATCATTTATTTTTGTGATGTAGTTGGGCAATGCGAGTATGGAGAGCTTCGCATTTGGGCTTTGATTTTTCGAAAGGAAGTCCGGTTGGCTTTAACGATTGGTTTAGTCGTTGGCTCAAAGAGGCTCCGGACAAGGAGTTGATCCAAGACTCCATTCTTGTTATGTGGTCGATTTGGTGCACGCGTAATGATGTTTTATTTAAAGGAGCTAAAGTTGATATTGATAATGTTTTATACTCTTTTTCAAGCCTTGTGAGCGTTTGTAGGTCTGCTCAAAGGAGTGCTGTGAGGTGGAGTAACAACAATGATAGGGGGCTATAAGCCAGTCCCTTAGCTTTTGTTTTTCCAAGCCTGGGTTGGGGGAGAGCTATGCAGGATGGGTTACTTTTGTCACAGATGGGGCATGGTTAGCTGATTCAAATATAGGGGCTGCGGCTTGGGTGCTGGAATCAAGTGACAAGGACTCGCCGTATCAGTGTGAACAATGCAAGGCATTATCTACTTCTTTTGTGGAGATTCGAGCAGGTTTGATAGTGTTGCATTGGGCGCTGGGGCAACAGATAGATAGTATTTGTATCAAGACGGATTATGCAGTGTTTGTCCAAGGGCTTATAGATCTGCCCATGATAAAACTAGGGCGGCGCTAATGCGTTTGTAAGGTTTCTTTTTTCATATATATATGCAGTTTATCTTTGGTCAAAAAAAAAAAAAAAAAGAGTGCAAGTGTGTTTATATTGGGTGGCATATAAGGAAACAAGAGAGAGAGTAAAATGTAATTACTCAAAAATTTTGGGACTCGAATTACTGCCTCCACCGCCTCGGTAATATTTTTGGGTAAATTCGCCTTAATTGGTAGTACCCCCTAACGTTAGGTACCTCGGTGTAATTTACGCTCTTTTGCTTTCCCTTCCTTTCTTGAACCTATAAATCGGAAGCAATTCTTCCCTTCTCTCTCTCTCTCTCCGCGCGATTGAGAAGTCGATCGAGAGAGTCGGTTTCACTAGGGTTTTGCCGCTGTGATTTCTGTCTCGATCTGGGTTTTCGCCATGGTACTCTCTCTCTCAAAATACCTAAGAACTTATTGTACATATAGTTTTCGTTTCCATATCTGCTTCCAGTTAAACAAGTTTCGAATTGGTCACCAATGAGTTGAGTATGTTCTGTGGTGAAGCCAGGATTTAGATTTAGGGTGACGTTTATTGGGAGTTCACTTGTATTATTATATTCTTTTTTCGTAAAAGGATGAAGACAAAGGTTGAGCGTAAGGGATTTATCTTTTTAGTCCATTTTTTTGGGTAAAAAAAGAATAAAGGATTGATTCACTTCTTATGTGGTCTTCAATGGAAGAGACATATTTTTTTTTATAGCCCGATCAAATCATCTTTTATATCGCTCTTTCATCATTTGTGTGGAAAACCGTTGTTGGGATACCGGTTAGTGCCTGTCTACACAACAACAATAGCAGAACTCATCTAGTCCCAATTATTGGGGATAGGGGTGGGGGAGGATTACCACTGAAACAATGGCCCTCCTACACCTCCAAGAACCAAGTAGTACATAGAGACGCAAATCGATTTATGTGCCCGTGCTTCCTTCATTCCTAGACCAGAGCATCGGAAAGAATAAATTGTGTTATATATTTTCCTTATTTTTTTGATAAAAAAGAATAATGGCTTGATTCAATTCTTCGTCCTCTTTAAATGAGGATGATCAGAACAATTCATCGTCAATTTCTAGCTTTTTATTATTTGTGTGAAAAATCAAGCTATTGGGGTACCAGTTAGTGCCTATCTATTAGTGTAAAAGAATTTCTTTGAAATCGGTGGTGGCGTGTGCAACTCCTCCTCCATAATGCTCCGCCCCTGACTGTATGTTGATTTTTAATGTATAGACCCTTTTTGTGATTTGTTCATTGTTTCTATAGGTACTTCTACAGCCAGACCCGTTTCTCAATGAGTTAACTAGCATGTTTGAGCGCAGCACAGAAAAAGGGTCTGTTTGGGTTACTCTCAAGCGATGTAAAGTCTTAACTTTTTTTATTACATTTTCTTTGTTATTCGCCATTGCACAGTAAAAAAGGTTGTTTTGATTTATGCTATGCTTTTTTGTGTTGTTTCTTTAGCATCCCTGAAATCTAAGGTTGTAAGGAATAAGATGGTGACTGCTGGTGAAGAAATCGATCATCGATGCCTTATTCGGGCAACTGATGGGAAAAAGACTATTTCCACTTCGGTAATTATTCTTATTATCTTCTATTTTAGTTTTTGGTCTGATTTCTAGGATTTTTTTTGGGTTAATACCTATGTGTACTTGGTTTGTGGAATATTTATACGTGTCCTTTGGCCAGAACTTACCATTGCTTCACCTTCTGTACCATTGCTCACCCCAACATTTCCATTTGTTAATGTATTCAAACCCAACATTTACAAGTCCACAACCCTCATAGCTCACCCCAAGACCAGCCATGAATCTCATAAGGTCCGAATCCCTTCCTCACCTTGGCACTACCATTGCCAGCACCACTACCTCCGGCCACCATAGACAACCTTGTTTTCTCCTCCTTCCCTACTGGTAAGTGGTAACTGGATTGCCAACCATGGTGAGGGGTTTTGACTGATGACCATGTGAGGAATGAGAGCGGTTTTCAGTGGCGGCAAGAAGGCAGAGGAAGGAATGAGTAGGTAAAATTGCTTAAAACATTTTTTTTTTTTGCTGATGGATATGATAGGAATGAGTAGGTAAATATTGGTAAGCAACAATTGTGCACTTGCCAATGACCATGTTGGTTTGTGCGGTCTGATTTTTTGGTATCTATTTGTATCCATTTAGTGCTATATAACCTGTACTCAGATTTTTGACTGTGTTTTGGCATAAGATTCCTTAAAATATAATTAAGTAAAGGTTCACTCCTTGTGTTAGGATATGTTTAGGTTTCAAACTGTGGTCTGGCATATTATGCTTATCTCCCTTCTCATTTTTACAATTTGCTATGATATTGTTGTGGGTCACATGCTATGAAGTGTTTCCTGTCTGTGATATCATTGTGCCTTTATTTTGAATTTGCTTAGATCATTGAATAGTTGCTATGATATTCCGTTACTTGTTCTGCAATATAACAGTAGGACTTCTTTCATGTTTTGGCTATGCTATCTTTGGATGATGTTTTCAGGGAACGCTACCATTGAGGTTGCATTCAAAAAGTAGCATATCTGATTGGCAGTTTTGGATGTGTACCCCCAAACTGACTTTCATCGTGTGATTCGAAATCAACTGCGGTGTATTTTTGCCTTGGTCATTTTTTTCCCGTTTTGACTGGATTTAGTGAAAGATAGTATTATAGTACGTACTTTATGAAGTGAGGCTTTGATCCTTGAATATAGCGTTTGCTTGTTTGTTCATGTTTTGTTATCTTTCTTGGAATAAAAGGTGGGAGCAAAGGATCACCAACGCTTTCAAGCTTCTTATGCGACTATTCTCAAGGCCCGGATGACTGCTCTAAAGAAGAGGGAGAGGAAGGACAAGCGAAAGGCTGCTGATGCAGATAAGAAAACAAAGGTTTCGAAGAAGAAGCGATCTCGTGCTCTTTAGTTCTCCTTAAACTGGATCATTTGGTTCTTCATTCATTTTTGTTTCCGTTCACTTTCTTTATAGAATGCCAGGATTTTCAACCGTTATGTTTTCTTTGTAGATCTCATGGTTTCTTCCGCAACTATTAGCTGCTATGGGGATTCAAGAGATTGCAGTTTATTTTTATCTCTTTTTATCTGCAATTTTTATAGCTGTGTTTTATATTGGTTGCTTTCAATGCCTTGCAGAACTGCATTTTTAGAATGCCAAGATTTTCAATCGTTATGTTTTCTTTGTAGATCCCATAGTTTTGATCTGCAACTCTTAGCTGCTATGGGGATTCAATAGATTGCAGTTTTTCTCTCGTTTTACCAGGAATTTTTCTAGCTGGGATTTATATTGGTTGCTAAAGCCTCTATCCTGATTAAAATTGAAATTCATTGCTTTGCAGAACTGCATTTTTCCACCTGTTCCCTGGATTAACATCATATTTACATTCCCTCGTTGAACAGCTAATTGCAATAATCTTGAGACGAAATTATCTAAATGTCGGATTTACTGGTGAAGTTGTACTTGAAGCTCCTTGAACTTATTTTCCAATACAAAGTTGACCAAACCCATCTTTCGTTTTTTGGAGGGAAATGGAACATCATAATGTAAATAGGTTAACGAAACGAAGATGAAATGGAGGTTGCGGTTGTTGGTTGGAGGAGGCGCGAAAGTCATTTTCGCCCTCAATACGTCTGCTGCTGATGGGGGATTGTTCCAATTAATGTGCATAGTCTCCATAACCTAGGTGATGTTATGTAGACACACACACTAGGATGTAGTGATAGACGGTGCCAATATGATTTCTTAATTGCACCTTGGCCTATTCTAGGGCGATCCAAATGTTTGCCATTGTTCTTTTTCGATCTGGTTGCCATTGTGATTGCGCAAATGATTTCACTTGTATAAACATCTTTGAAATTTGAGTTGTTTCATCCAGGGTCTCTTTTGATGTTTCTTCTCATTCAACCCTCGAGCAGCAAATTGCTACCAAATTTCTAGGTGCATTTCAACCCTCTGGATTCAGTATCATCGGCAGGAACTCTCGCTATACTCGTTTAACTGAACCTATTCTCGCAGCGGGAGTTACCTAGCAATACCGGGATTAGGTAGATACAACTTTGACTCCCAATCGCGTGCGTACTATCGACTTTGCGTTGGGGAATTTTTTGCGACTTTAGTTTATGCCCTGCCTATGAACGGTGGTGAAATTGATCTTCGAATTTGTCAGTCCATTTTTAACTGCATACCTAGTTTTCCTTAGAGATACCGAGTTATCAAATGTAGAATAACTATGATTAAGAATGACCCATGCCTATTACGGGATATGATTTCAAGTTTAGAAAAACTTATTTACGGACCTTTCTGTGTATTCGTGTTTACGGAGTCAAATCGCGTGTGTCCAAAGTGTATTGGATGGTCCGGATTGTAAAAAAAACTATTTGCGTGAAGAGTTAAACTATTCTAGCAAATACTTTTCTTAAACCGGACCGTCTAATGCCAAAACGGACGACTGTGACTGCTCAGCTCCATGAACAACCTATTCACGGAGCCTCCATGAAAATGTTTATCTCTTCCAGGTTTCCAACAATGCATACAAATATACTTTGGACTTCAAAGATTGGTGTTTGGCTTCTTTTTTTTAAGTTTATGCACAGTAACAAAAGATATGTATCACATGTACCTAATTATTGGGCAGATTAATCTATTTGCAGTCAAAGAAGGTTAACTTATCTTTCAATGTGCTAATCTAATCATCCTAATATTACTAACATAGGAAAAAATCTAGGGGTGTACATGATCTGTATTGGTCCGGTTCTCAAGAAAACCAGTAATCGGACCATTTTTTACGGTTCTAGAAAATTGAAAACCAGAATCTAACCAATATATGCGTGGAACCTAACAAGAATAAATCGGTTAGGTTTTGGTTCAGTTCCGGTTCTATCTAATTAGCATCCAAACACTTATTCACAAAATATAAACTCAAAAAATTAAAAATTTAAAGCAACAAATAACTCATAAAATAATAATAGACATTTTGTTAAGAATCAAAATCCAATATGGTTCACGAAATACTTGACACTTGACGGAAAAACATTGACGAAAACTACCAATAAAGTAGCCAAAACCACTTATGGAATCATTAAATTCAACGACAGAAAAACTTTAATGACCCATTATATTTAGGACTAAAATTAAACCTATATCATATCATAAACTATAAAAAGGACTAAAATTAAACATATATCATAAACTATAAAATATAGCAGCACATCTTGAAGTAAAGAACAACAACAGCTCTAATGCCCAAAACATCACTTAAATCAGCAGCACTAACTTCTTCCATGTTCAAAAAGTAGACCAATCTCTACACATATATTTATTTTTATATAATTATATATATTAGTTCTAAACAGTTCGGTCCGGTTCTCGCCACGGTTCTTTAATTGAGAACTAGTAATCGAACCAAAATAAATGGTTTTTATTTTTTGGAACCACAACCTGGCCGCAGAACTGGACTAGATAGGATGGTTCGGTCTGAATCGGATCGATTTTATGGTTCGGACAGTTTTCTTGAACACCCCTGAAAAAATCTATTTGATATGGGCTACACAAGGCATAAAAAAAAATATTCAACCGAGATCAATATGTTGGAATTTTAATTTTCAAAATATCTCAGTGCCTTTAGGTATTTACATTTTGATACCATTCAAGCGTGATTTAGTTATAGGAAGCCCTGTTGCCCTAGTTCAAATAACAACTTATTTATTGAATTAAAGGTGATCGGGGGTGTTTGGCAACCAAATTTTCGGATTTTTGGATTCCCATTTTCGGATTTTGACTGTTTGGCAACTGATTTTCAAAATGGATTTTGGGAGAATAGATTTTCGGATTTTGGGTTTAGGAGCCAAAAACCAAAATTTGGGTTGGAGGAGTTTTTCGGATTCTCATTTTTGGATTTTGAGTTTCTATTACGAAAATACACATAATACTCTCTTCATTTTACCAATTTGCCCCTCCCTCCTTATCCACTTCCTTCTATAATGTTGTTGAATTTGTGTGTTTGTTTTTTTCGCTATGTTTTTTTTTTCATTCTGCTTGTAGGCGTGGTTTGTGTGTGTGTATTTTTTTTTGGCTTCGGATTATTCTTTTTCATTTGTTTTATATTTATGTTATGTGTTTGTTGTTAAATTAAAGTGTTACTTGTAACATTGGTCTTATTATTTTAAATCTAAAATACAAATAAAAATCCCAAATGTCTTCCTTAAATTTAAAAAAAGGAAAAAAATTACATATCAAAAATAATTATTTTAACAAAATAATATAACAGTCAAAGGCAAAAAACGAATCTAAAAAACACAAAAAAAAAGAGGCAAAAACAAAACATTACTTTAGAATAATACTCGTAATAGACTTCAATAAACAACGCATAAAAACTACTCAATAATAAAGTTAAAAAAAAATTGAACAAAAAAACGCAAGTGATTGTTATAAGAAGACAAAGGGCAATATGGTAAAAATGCAACCCATAATTCATTCTCAACAATTATCTATCAAACACTACTACAATTTCAAAATATATTATGCAAAAATCTTCCAAACGCTTTCTATACTCAAAATACATTCTGGTCATAATTCAAAAAGCCAAAAAGCTGAAAATGAAAAGTCAAAAAATAAGCTCCAAACATCGATGTATTGTTGAGTAACACGTTTAAGAACGTAATTTTAGTACACAAATGTGTTTTTTTTAGTTCGCATAATTGCCTCATTTGATTCTCTGTAAGGCTTGTAAAACTAGAAAATGTAAAACTTTTGTAGCAACCGTTTTGAAATCATTATAAACACGTGCCATTCAACTTCTGTGTCAACCGTGTTTCATGCCGTGCCGTGCCCGTTTACTTCATCGTGCCGTGGCGTGCCTTACTGTGCTGCGCCATTTTACTTCATCGGGCCGTGCCTTTTTTAAATCGTGTCGTGTCATGCTGTGCCCGATTAATTAATCGTGACGTGTCGTGCCTTTTTTTATCGTGTTGTGCCGTGCCTTTTTTATCGTGTCGTGTCGTGCCATGCTTTTTTGAATTGTGTTGTGCTGGCCCGTTTACTTAATCATATGTTGTGCCGTGTCGTGTCATGATTAAATTGTGCCTATGGCATGCCCTGCCGCCTTGAAACATGTTGTGCTCGTGCCCGTGCCGATCTGGCCCGTTTGACACCCATAATGTTGGCAGGTTGTGACTCTAGTGGTTTTTTTTTTGATCGGCGTGATTCTAGTGGTTTTACTGCGACATTTATGGCTATTCAAATTTCTAGTTCAGTCCCCTTACTGTACTATCATTTAAAAGAGTGTAAAATAATATGTTTTCAAGATATGATCAAGTTTGATTGAGGCGTTGAAATGTAATGATCTTTGGCACTAGTTGTTAGATTATTGCCGGAAGTGTAAGCTTTTAATCTCAAATCCAACACCCAAGGGAAATTCTTTTAGGACAGAAGGCCATTGGCAATATTAAGCTGGTTCTCATCATCTAAGCTTTCGATGTAAATGATTGTCCCAATTTTTTTTGGCCATCGTGATTACGGCCAAAATCTTAAACTGGCATCTATAACTATACTTTCATTCAAAGGTTGACAATCATCTTCCTTCTTTTTCCTCCTTCATCTTTGTTTTTCTTTTTCAATCTTGTGGGTTAGGGATGGATGTGAAGTTCCAAATACCTTAAAAACTTCAGGGGCTGAAGGTGTATTAATTCAAAGTTTTGGCCTTAATATACAATTTCTCATATAAATTCACAAAACCCTCGAGCAAGGACTCTTCAAATTTTCCTTATAGATTCACAAAACCCTCGAGCAAGGACTCTTCAAATTTTCCTTTCGATTGAAAAAAAAAGAAAGAGGACTCATCAAATCTGGATAAGGGCTTCAATTTCAGCGAGATCTGGAGTTGCTGCCTCCAAGCTCGACTGAATCTCTCCCTCTCCCTCTCGTAAGTTCATCTTTCTCTCTTTCTCTCTCTGGGGCTACAGAGCTGTCTCTCTCTCTCTCTCTCTCTCGGGCTAAAACTACCCGCGAAGTACCAACGCGTACCGACGGAGTAACCTTGCTGTACCCAAAGATACCAAAAGTACCCGGTACGATTTTGCCGTACCGACGCTGTACCCGTACCCGGTTGGCGTACGGTGACAATTCTGGCTTACCCGTGCTTCCTAGAGTATAATTCAGCTTTGTGACTGCAATGTCTCAGATACGGGCAGTAACTCCGTCATGTTCATCCTCCAATCACATCTTCAATGGATCCAAGCGAGGTAATTGTTCTTTCATTTAGTTTCTGCATGTGTGGATATCCATTTCTCATACACAGGATAAAAGAATGTGAGAAGCGGAGAGGGTGATGAGGAATTTGTGTGATATATATATATATATATATTGATTTTATTAAGAAAATCAACAAAATATGTTAGCTTTTGTAGACACTCTTGGTAATTGCTATGCAAAAGATGGGAACGAATCGAGTTGTGATATGTTTTCTGATGAAGACACGTAAACATAGAGAGATAATGAAAGGAATTTGTTGAAAACGTGAGGGCCACTCTGTATTGATTGGCATACTAATTTTTATGGAAAAACTGGGTTCTCTTTCCCTGTAAAAGTAGGTTTTTTTTTTTCGTAATAAATATTGCTCAATAGAAACGTAGGCTACTGGAAATTCATGATGTTGAAATTATGAGTCAAGACATAACATGCTTTTTGGCCATTTTCACATTTCGTTAGATTCTAATTTTAACAATTTCAAACTATGTTGGTGTAAAACTGGTTTTTTCTTCAGTGCCCTTCCTTCGTCCTGATAGAGTTTGCGGTTCCATTAAGTCGTCTTCATTCCAAGAGGTTTGTGCGATCTCTTTTCATCTCTTTTTATATTTTATTCCTGGGGTTTAAATGATGGGATTGTGTTAAATTCTTATTGTATGGCAGTTAGGGGTGAAAGGGAGTGCGCTCCATAGGCACGTAATTGTTCATAAAGATCGGAACCTTACTAAGGCTCATAACCATCAAGGTATCAACCTTAAGCTTGTGGTCTTGCTTTCTATTTCCCAATTACATCTAGAACTCCATAACCTATATGAAGCCATGCTATTTCATATCATGGTTATGTTTCATGTATATAATTGCAGAGCAACTTGTACACTTAAACAGGTGTGTTAGCGCCCGCACGCTTGGAGGTCGTTGTTGCAGGATCCTGTTATTAGTGCTTTCCGCTATGATTGTGAATAAAAAGTACCTTTTTTTGTTTTGCGTTTCATTCACCAAGAGTCAACCTTCATTTTCAAGTACCAGCCCATGTTGGGAAAAAAAAAGTTACAATACTGACTACATGTTTCTATTTTGTTATAACTATAGTTTCAACCAGTTCTTCTTTTTGTTCTGTGGTTGTCCCATTTTAACATGGAACTAAGTTTGGGAAAGATTCCAATCTCGAAATTGATTCTATTGTTTTTTTTCCCTGTTGATCTGTATCGTATTGTGTTAATTGCATATGGTTTGTATATTCCATTTGAAGTTTCTGAAGTTGGAATTTTTTGCTATAGTCCATTGAAGGTAGGTAACTTAGGTTTGTGCTTATTTACGCATTGTCTTTACTTTGATGGCTTTAAAAAAACTGCAGCAATTAAAGCCGCTTTGACTGATGAAAAAGAGACAGGAGCCTCTTCTGCGGGGGATGAGAGAGTTTTACGCAAAAAATTGAATAAAGTGGTCCTAGCCTATAGTGGTGGCTTAGATACCTCAGTCATTGTGCCATGGCTAAGGTATGCTGTTTTCTGCTTGATCAATGCATGTTTACCATATTGTGTCATAACTGGATATATGTAGTATGTACAAGATTACAAACACATTGGTCTCCCTTTCCAAAGAGCTGCTGTCATACAGAAAGTTTATTCGTCTTAATGTAATGGTGATTTCCATTACATCTGATGAGACAACGAAAGCACATGTCATGTTTTGGGTAATGTTTCTTATCAAAGTGAAGCTTAAGTAGTAACTAGTTGTTGTGTGGAGGACAGCAAGTCCTTAATTTAAAGGCCGTGGTTTAGAGAGGACCCCTTCATAGTGTGGGCCTTGGCAAAAAAGTGTTGGATATACCTGAGTTGAATGTTGCAAATAGCATTTTTCTTCCCTGTTATTGATGCTGGTAACATATACGCGAAAAAAGGCTACCAGTGCACGAGGCTCACGCTACTGCGCTACTGCACTGTCTGGAGAAGGGTTGGATGTACACAGCTTTACCCACGCGAACGTAGAGACTATTTCCGCGACTTATATCGGTTACCTCCATATCACGTTGGGGCAACTTTACGTTGCCCCCATGGCATCCCTCTAATGATGCTTGTAACATGTTCAATTTGTATTGCTTTTACTTGCTGTGGTGCTTTGATGCAGGACATATTTGCAATAGGGCTAAGTAAGATAAAAAACGAGGGAAAAGGGCTGTTTTTAGGGCTGTGAACAGTAGACGTGAACAGTATTTTATAAGGGGAGAAGAGTAAGAGAAGGATAGATCTAGGCCTCACACCTAGGTTACCAAAGGCATCACACCTAAGGCCTCTTTAGCATCGCACCAAAGAATGAGATTGCATCACACAATCATAAAGCTTAAAGCTAAATTTTCATTCAATCAATCATAATTTGCCAAAAGGCTTACAATCTTATTTATACCCATTTCAACTTGACTCTAGAACTTCCAAAAATAAATAACCTTCAACTAACATTAGACTTCCCAAGACACATTGAACATAGACTCTTTGACTGCATTAATAACATAGAAAAACCAAAAGACTCTTTGATTAACTAATGGGCTCTAAAGACTTTGACTATAATTAAATAGACATTTGACTTGACTAAAACCCAAAAGACACTCCTAAGAATCCAGCCCATGTCTAGCCAATATCCCAAGCAGACCCATGGCCAATCCTAACCCTCAAAAACCGGATAATGGTTAAATTACTGAAATACCCTTGGCAACCTTTTCTGGACCGCATCATGCTTATAGCCTTATACTGCTCAGGGTAGTTTCGTCCTCTTCCTGCTAGATAGTTCTTGGTTGTTTTTTTAATTTCGTATTATCTTCTGGATGCAGGGAGAATTATGGCTGTGAGGTTGTGTGCTTCACTGCAGATGTTGGTCAAGTATGTTGTTAAATGACTCATTGACATACTTCAAGTTTGTTGAATTATGTTTATGAAGAAAATAGTTGAAGATAGCGTGATATATTTTACTTTGTCTAAAACCTGAGGAACTCATATTAGGTCCCATTTCACCCATGTGATAGCAATGCTAATTTTCTGCAGGGTACGATTGAATTAGAAGGTTTAGAACAGAAGGCCAAGGCAAGTGGGGCTTCTCATTTAGTCGTCAAGGATTTGAAGGAGGAATTTGTGAAAGACTACATATTTCCTTGCTTGCGAGCTGGTGCAGGCTATGAAAGGAAGTATTTGCTGGGGACCTCAATGGCCCACCCTGTTATTGCAAAGGTGAGCAGAAGGAACAAGATGAACTCAAGTTGGATATTATAAGGTTGCCCCATTCAAAACCATTAGCAGTGTCAAAAAAAGCATGTGGCAACTTATGAGGCAAAGTTTTCTCATTCGAAGAACGATCCCCTTTGTGGCGTGGTGTTGCGTTCTATGATCTCTCAAGTTGGATTGGTATTACATTTGTCGGAGGTAGTTTATAAGTTTTGCACGTATATGAACTCTCATATCTACTTGCAATGGCAGGCCATGGTTGATGTTGCTAGAGAAGTTGGAGCTGACTCTGTTTCTCATGGATGCACCGGGAAGGGAAATGATCAAGTACGCCTTTAGCGATCAATTCTTATTTGTGATAGGTACCATTGCAGTTCTTTAATTACACAACTGTTTCATCTACTCTATCTTGATATATGCAGGTCCGCTTTGAGCTAACTTTTTTTGCTCTAAATCCTGAACTCAATGTTGTGGCTCCCTGGAGGGAATGGGAAATCAGAGGGAGAGAAGATGCTATTGAGTATGCCAAGAAACACAATGTGCCAGTCCCTGTGACAAAAAAATCCATCTACAGCAGAGATAGGAACTTATGGCACCTTAGTCACGAGGTAAAAATAATTATTTATTTCTCTTGATGCACTCTTGATGCACTCATTTTACATTGAGCCCATGGTCCCTCGCAGGTTCATGAATGATGATTTCTATGAACTCTAAACTCTCCAAGTTGCTTATGGTACACATGCCAAGACAGATTGGGCCCTGTCGCTTCTTCATTGTCACTTCTAGTTCTTTTAAATTGACTAATGTACAGACATTGATTAGCTGAATAGAATTGGTTATCATCAAGTGGACACAGTGCAACCCATAATCTTATTAGAAGTCAACTCTTCACCATCCTTGAGTGAGTTGTTGCGCAGGAGATGAAAGGAGTGGGATAGATGAGATACTAAACTCAAACAAAGGAAAGTGAGACTCATCGACATCATATGGGTATTGACATGTAGAATGGGACTCGAAAGCAAGTTGAGTAAGACTCATTTTCGAAATGGATAGGTCCACGGGTAGAAGCTCCTCCACTAGGTTGATAGGGTAATCAAAATAGAGACAAATTAGCACAAACCAGGCTCAGCTAGTATAACCTTTGGGTAAGAACTCTCAATTTAGGGGAAACAACAATGGAATATTGTACACACATGAGAAACTAAGTACCTCTTGGGGTGCTTAGTTATAATTTGAATGAAATTGGAGAAGAGAAGGAGGTTGTAAGAAGGAAAGGATGCAAAGGAGTCGAAGGCTTTTAGCTTATATTTATTCACATGACAAGTACAACAATGCTCTATTTATAGAGCACTTCCACCAACATAGAATTCTCTAGAATTGTCTAGGTAGAGATAAGCACAAGTCCTTTAATTACAAGGATCTCCTAACTTCTAGATTTTTCTAGTTTTAACCCATGTGCTTAATTACAAAATATCTTTCATGCTTCTTCTAGAATTATCTAGTCATATCCATACAAATATCTTCTAGTGTAATTATCACTTCTACACACTTCTAATTATTTAAAACTTAGATATTTAAATACTTATTCTACATTATTCTAGAAGATTACAAATTGCTTATTCTAACAATACCTTTGGCAGAATATGTGTTACAAAAAGTTAATATTGATATTTGTACCTTTTGCTGAATTACTTGATACAATGAGCTTGATGTCAGCTGCATGATATCTGGACATAGTGTTATCTTTTGTGTAATTATTCCCTTAGCTATTTTTCTTCCTTGCCATGGATGGTGCATATATTATCAACTTCTTAATTTATCGTTTCCACGTAGTTAACACTAATGTCTTTTCTCGCTTTCCCTCCCTCTGGTTTTGTGCGTGGTTTGTGGCAATGAAGGGAGACATTCTGGAAGACCCATCAAATGAGCCCAACAAGGATATGTACATGATGAGTGTCGACCCAGAAGATGCGCCCGACCAACCCGAGTTAGTTTACTTGTTTGCTATTTATTTCATTTCCTTTACTATCCTTTTTTACGGTGAGAAAAGAAATGGATGATTCGGTTGTGTATGGACAGAATAAAAGACTAAAAGAGGTGAGAAATGCTGATAAATGAACAGAAATGCTGGAATGTTCTTCGGCCGTTTTTGTTTCTCACCAAAATGGAGAGAAACTTCAATCCTTTCTTTTCTCGCCATTTCTCCCTGCCCAAAAGGGCCTTAGGCCCTGTTCCATTTTCTTTCAAAAAGTACTTTTTGAAAAGGAATATAATTTCAAGCTCAAAAATTATGTGTTTATACAAATAATTTTTCTACCAATATGAATCTTATTGGATAGATTTCATTGAGATCTTTTAAACGGTGCAAAATAAATCAAAAAATTATTTTCATTTTTATTATATTTGAGCTTGAAATTACCTTCTTTTTGAAAAAGAAAGTTATAAAAGAAAGCAGAACAACACCTTAATTTACTCAGGCACTACCTTATTCTCTTTTCATGGTCTCACTTCCACATAGATACGTAGAAATCGGGATAGATTCAGGACTTCCCATTTCCCTCAATGGAACGGAGCTCTCCCCTGCATCTCTCCTGTCAGAGCTTAACGAAATTGGCGGGAGGCACGGAATTGGACGCGTCGACATGGTTGAAAATCGCCTCGTTGGGATGAAAAGCCGCGGGGTCTATGAAACTCCGGGCGGGACCATCCTCTTCACCGCGGCACGCGAATTGGAGTCTCTGACACTTGACCGTCAAACCATACAAGTAAAAGACTCTCTTGCCCTTACATACGCCGAGCTAGTCTATGCAGGAAGGTGGTTTGACCCTCTTCGTGCCTCGATGGACGCTTTCATGGAGAAGATAACGGAAACCACCACTGGATCAGTGACTCTCAAATTGTACAAAGGTTGTGTCACTGTGACCGGACGTAGAAGCCCTAATAGTCTATACAGGCAAGATATCTCGTCGTTTGAGAGTGGGCAAATTTACGATCAGGCAGATGCTGCTGGATTCATTCGGCTTTATGGACTTCCAATGAGGGTTCGAGCAATGCTTGAGAATCAAGATGGGTGATTTGCTGTTTTAATTTAATAACACCTAATGGTTCATTCTCTTATTTTTGATCTAGACTTGTTTCGTATCGTATTAGTAGAAAGAATGTTTCTTATGCTTAGTTTCTCTTTTCGCTTCGTAGTTAAATCGAAACGTAAGGTTTTGTTTGTTTTACGAGTTCTGCATTATTGCAGCATTTAAATATATATAGTCCATTTTTCCTTTTAATTAGAAGAATTTTATTATCTGTGAAATTCTTGATATTCGGTATGATATGTTTGCAGTATCATGACTTGTCAGGATATCTGTGACCATTAACACGGAGAAAGTGCATTCCATTCTTACATACAAATTACTTGATCAAGAGGATGTTCCTTGATGTAAAATGTTTTATATTCAAACAAATGGAGCCTTATACTTTATAATTTGTTCTCAATATTTAAAACCTTTTAATGAAACCCTTTTCTAAATAGTAATAGGCTTGGTTAGGCCAAACATGCCGTAACTCAACTGCTTTTAGGATGAGAAAAAACCCTTTATTAGTAGGTACTGATGATTGGCGTTGCATTATGATTAGAGTAAACATGATTTGCGCGCATTAAAAAGGATATTTAGTGGATACCATTTCATTCTGCAGAAATGCTTCCCTTCTTGCAGATACCGTTGGCCCCACAATCGACTCGAGTAATATGAACCCAAAGCTATACACATCATCCTCTAAGGATTTCATTTGCCTGCAACAATGGAAAATGATACTTAAAAGATCCAACCACTGCAAGTTCAATCAAAATCTACAACTCATCGTTTCTTAAGGAAACAACTATATTTATATTTCGCCACATTGACCTTCCACTTTGTTGACAGTAAAGTTTCATTTTTATTGAGGAAACCAAAATAAAAAATAAAAAACGTACCATGAATTAAGACCCTGTCCTTTTGCCTACGACCAAGAAAATGAATGATTCAGTTAGGAAGTGAGCACAACTAAAAGACACAAAAACAACAAAAGGCGACCAACCAATTTACATACCATGGACTAGGGGGACATCAGAGACATTCACATACCTCATTATGATCTTCATCTTCTGCAATAACAATAGACAGCCCATAGTCGCTAAGCTTTGCCATCTTATGCTCGTTCAGGCGTATATTATTTGCTTTCAACCTATTGTTGAAGAAACTGGGAATAATTCCAGTATGTAGGAAGTGCACAGCCTTCGCCACGCCAATCAGAGCTGACAACCTGTCTGCCCATTTGAGAGTTTTTTCAGGACTATTATCTGCAAACCCATCAGAAAATTAGGCTAGAATTCAGATCCAGTTGATATATTTGACCTACATAACAAGCTTTGGGGTTATGGCTCCAACGATTACTATTTCATGATTTCAGCTTACCTGAGAGATGTGCACGATAATTCCCATTTGGCACATATTCATATATGAGATAGACTTCATTTGCATTAGATTCATCTCTTCCACCACCATTGATGCAGAAACCCAAGAGGCAAACCAAATGTGGGTGGCGAAGCTTTGCAAGCAATTCCAACCTGAGTTTAAGATTCCGGACAGTATATTATTTTGATACCGTTAGGCATCTAATTGCTACTTGGGCTCCATTCTCTAGTCTTCCTTTGTGAATCTGCCAAAACAGAAGTGCGGGGTTAAGGAGGTTTTACAGGAATAGAAAGACTAAGTACTCAAGTTATGGAGGTTCCCAATTGCTAACTAACTTGTTGCTTGTAACAAACATACACAGTGGCGGTTAATGCTTTTACTTTCATTGGGTATGCTATATATGACTGACAAAAAAGAGGCAATGGAAAGAAACTTTCTTCATGATCATGGTTATTATGATGTAAAGTTCTAAAGCATATTTATTCTAGGATATTACCTTCCCATATGAACTTTTGCCCATTATGTAAGACTTGTTGAAGTTGTTTGTAGCTTCCATTAGTTCTTCTAAGCTAAACAACCGACACACTGGTATACCTTCAGAGCCTAAGTTTGCTGCTTGAGAAATATACCCTGGGCAAAAGAAGACACCACTTAAAACTGCAAATCGGAATTTTTTAATATACAAACTTTTGCCAAAACCCCTTAGAACAGCTCCAGTGGCGAGCTATATTCCTTGCCAAAGCTGAAATTTGGCTACAGCTCACCAAAATAGGAGCTCGATTGGTTGAGCCAAAGTTCTTGCCAAAATTTGTCAATGTCTGAATTCCCACATCACTGTCAATGCTTTCAATTGAACATTAGAAAATGAGTATTTGCGTCTGAGTAGCATGACACTCGATAGAGCAACATAGCTAAAAAAGGATAAAACGACAATGTAGCCAGCCAAAATCTTGGCAATGGCATTGCCAAAAGCAGTGAATATGCTCTTTAGAAGGAATGAAGGCACTAAGTGTCAAAGTAAGTTTTCAAATGTGTATCAATTGACCTATGCATAGAACAAGGGATAAAAGAGAGCTTTAGGCAATCAGTGATTGATAGGTGCTGAAAAGCACCCGTTTATTCCTATTAACTTAGGCTTTGTCGGTCCTATCTAATGTTATTTAACGAGATTTAATTGGTTTGTAGTGTTTTAGGGCTTACGGAGCATTCGGACATGTTTTGGAGTAAAAATCGTAAGTTAAGGATGTTCCGGTGAGGCCACGGCGAGAAGAGGAGCGAAATGGCAGAGACTGACAATCTGGTCCGGACCAAAGACTTGCTGGTCCGGACAACCAAGTCTGGAATAGAAATTGAACAAGCTGTTTTTCTGGTCCGGCCAAAGGAATTGCTGGTCCGGACCAGCGGGACCAGTGGGCAGTAGCACATTAATTCTTTCTTTCGTTTGCTTTAAGTGTATTTTGGGCCAACTATAAAAGGAGGCCAGAGTTAATTATTTAGGTTACCTTGATTCTTATATTCCCAGCAGCTATTGAGATCCACGGCAAGAACACAATGTGGAAGTAGATTAACTTCATGTCTTCCATATCTTCTTCAATCTTGATCACATCTTTCTTCTCCATGGCCGGCTAAATCCCTTTTCTAGGGGAAGATGAAACTTCGCACCAAGTAACTCTATTTTATGTATGGGTTTTAGGTTTATTATTCGGATCGATTGTATAACTAAGAACCCTTTCCGTTTCAATTGAATGGAATGATTTTGATAGTTTTAATCTATTGGGTATTTGTATGCATGCTTTCAAATAGTTTTCATCGATTGTGGTTGAAGTTTTGAGATAGATTATATTTGTAAGACGGACCGTGCCATTAGGCGGCCAGACTGTACTTCTGAGACGGTCCGTACTATGGGATAATCTATACTTTTTAACAACTCAATTATTTTTTGCAAGCCTAGTAATAATCCCTTCAGATTCGAATAATTAATTTTGCCCATGCATCTTGGAGTTACGCGGTCAAGGTGGATTCGAACCCTAGATTTTCTCTTCAATCGTTACAAACTTTCCATTTAATTATTTCTCTTAGTTTAATAAATCCTCCAAATTCAAACAACTAAACTTCCTTTGCCCGAATTAATCTAAAAATTAATTGAATTGGTCGTAACTCAGTCATACTGTCTCCGTTGGAACGATACTCGGTCTTGATCACTATTCTACAGAGTAGTAGTTAATTCCAAGGTTTTATAAATATATTTTTGACACAGAACGACGCGGTCAGTGACCTACTTGCACTGGTCAATATATCCGATGACAACCCCATCACCAAATTGTAGTGCACAGCCTGGTACAGCAAATGTTGCTCCGATGATCCGCTAGGGCAATACCTTCTGCAAATTAACAAGAAGAAATCCAAAAGCCAAAACCAACACAACAACGAAAATTCCTCCAATGACACCCACTAATATTCCCACACCCTTCCCTTTGGCTTTGGATTCTTTCCTCTCAACATGAACTTCTTCACAAGATGACTCTGGCTGCTGATTTCCCACGCCAGTTAACAAGCAATTCCCACCATAGTTAATAACTCTCTTGTCTGATGCATTACTCAAACAAGAAGGCAACAACCCCTTGATCCTGTTATTAGATATATTTACGAACTGAAGTTGATTGCCACAAGTCAAATGGTTAGTAAACATATTTGATGCCAAATTTAAGTAACTGATGTTGGGCAAAGAGAAAAGTGCAGAAGGAGGTGGTCCATTCAGATGATTGAATGAAAGGTCCAGGCGTTGAAGATGAAGCAATATGCTCCCATGTCAATTTTTTTAAAATTTTCTTGGATATTTTCAAAAAATGTGTGTAAATGTCTGACTTTTTTTGAATTTTTTTTGGATATTTCAAAAAAAATGTGTCCATTACCTCCAGATAGGAAATGAAAACCAATGGCAACTAAAATGCATTCATCGTGATGTGAATGATGTGAGTACGAAGTACTTTGAAATACTTAGAATTCTTTATTGTCCTGAACATGAATTTCATCTAGTTCAAGTGCTGGGAGTAAAACCTAGAGGACAAAAATCCCAACTCAATGTATCACTACTCACCAACTACTAATTAAATTGAAAACTACTAGAAGGACACTATGAGATCCAGAAATTGAAGTGCTGGCCGGGGTGAAACTACGGGTGACAAATTGAACCCAAACCTATTAAGAAATAAAAAAATGACAGTCCAGGACGTGTTTTAAAAATTAATATCTACCAAGGACATGCTGAGAACATTTGTTAATGCTAAAAATGTCCTTGCGGGTATTAATTATCAAAACCCGTCCTTAGCAGTCATTTTCCCTTCAAAAATCCAAACACATCTATTAAAAAATATATCTAATCCAACCCATTTATTAGTTAGGTTAGAATTGGTTCAAACCCATCTAACCCATTTATTATTGGATTTAATTGAGTTTCAATTTGGTCA
The DNA here is from genome assembly GCA_019656275.1 of Rhododendron kiyosumense. Taxonomy (NCBI): domain Eukaryota; kingdom Viridiplantae; phylum Streptophyta; class Magnoliopsida; order Ericales; family Ericaceae; genus Rhododendron; species Rhododendron kiyosumense. Next base: position 5,633 of record BPLS01030183.1, on the reverse strand, counting down.
ACTTAAATGCCCAATGGGTCATGAACATTACCCAACAAAAAAAATATAACTACCACATAAATGAAAAAAAAAACAAAAGTAAACATGTCATGTAACGCCCCCAAAATTAGGGTACGTTAATGAGGCATTTATTACATAATAAAGAGAGTTTATTACATCATAAATACTTCAAAGGGTACATTAATTCAACAAAGGAGAAACTAGACTCCTAACTACTGCTCCGCTTGCTTCTCCCTCCTGGCAAGCTCCTCAGCTCCGAAGGCCTCCAAGGTATACATCTCACCCTGTTCATCTAAGAGGTTTGACACATTATACTGGCGTCCCCACCAATATAATATGCCAGGGTCACCAAAAAGGCAACACCATGAGTTACAACGCTCAATAGGAAATCCTTACCCAACCAACCTTACGACGGTAAACAATTACAACAACACTAACAATCACACATCGTTAATCATCTATCGTTGGTGTCCAAGATTTCCCGATTTCTCCTACGCAACTCATCGTAGACCGTGTCTCCATTTCCATATACAAATCAACCTTTTTCAAAATCATTTGCATTGGCTCCATACCGCGGATAACCAAGCCATACACACCCAACCTCGGTTCCGCCGTTCCGGGTTCCCGAGTATCCTCACAATGGTTCCGCCGCACTGGGTTCCCATTGGCACACAAAACTTGCATTGGCTCCTCTCCGCAGAAAACCAAGCCATATTACCAATAAGGCTACCACGTCCGACCCTATTGGCAATACTCACAAAGGGCTACCAAGTCCGGCCACATTGTGGTTTTCACAACCCGCGCAATGGGCTACCAAGTCCGGCCACATTACGGTTTTCATTCACACAACAGGCTACCAAGTTCGGCCACGTTGCGGTTTTCACAATCCACACGATAGGCTACCAAGTCCGGCCACATCGTGGTTTCAAAACATATTTCTCTTGTTAAACACACCCTAGGTGCCATGTTTCTAACTTCCTCGGTTTTCGTGTCACGTTCTCATGCAAGACTCCGCGTGTGAGACTTTTCATACAAACATGCATTTAATCAAAGCCTTGAAATTAACACAACAAGATTATCCAACTCTAGGTACATAGCATGCTTGAAACATCTTGAAAATAAAACATGCATTTTCAATTCAAAAGATAACCTTATCTTACTTTAGTAGAACGATCAAAGTTACATCCAAAACGTCATACAACTTATACAAACATAGAGTTGAAATGTAAAATTACTTTATACTAAAAAAAATAGATAAGGATAACTACCTTGATCCGAAACTAGTCGGGGCCGAAATAAGCAAGTTGAAAAGTCCTACGGGCGGTGAAAGTTCCAAATCTGGACCGAACTTCGGACGGCAGTAACTCGGTCAATCTTTGGCCGAATAGAGTCGTTCTTGGGTTGAAATCGAAGATCTCGAAACCCTCTACAACTCTCGTGAAGGAAGTTAATCCTAGAAACGAACTTAGGTAGGAGAAAAATGGGGATAAACGAAGTGACAGTAAGCTGTCAAGAAATGGAAATCCAGAAATTTTACTGAATTTCGGATGCCAATATCTTGGTCATTTCTTAACCGATTGGGGTGATTCTTGAGCCTAACTTCAAGGTTTCGAAGTGCTCTACAACTTTCCAGAAGGAAGTTGGTCCTAAAAACTACTCTAAACAGGAGAAAACTGGGGATTTCCGAAGGGACAGTAGGCTGCCCAGAATTGGTTTCTAGAGAGAAGGAAGAGCAAATGCTTGAGGTGTGAGTTCAAAGTATGAAAATGGCCTTCTATTTATAGGCAAGAGCTTGGCCCTCTCCTCTCTCTCTCTCTAAGTCTCACCTTGACACTTGGCAAAAGATCATGGAAGATCAAAGGCAATCCTAGGCTTGCATGGCTATTTTTGATCTTGGAACTAATTTGTGGTGGAGATGAGATTGGTACAAGATCCAAGGGTCTAACATTTGCAAGGTGTACAAAGGAGTACAATGGAGGTTAATGGAGGTGGTTTCTTAGCAAGGAAGAAAGATACACCAAGGATTTTGAAAGATCAAGAAGATCATGGGAGGTACAATCAAATCTCCTTCCTTCCTCTTTCCTTCCTCTCTCTCTCTCTCTCTCTCTCTCTCTCCGGCCTCTCTCCTCTCTCTCTCTCTCTCTTTCGGTTTTCTCTCTCTCTCTCTCTCTCTCTCTCTCTCTCTAGTACACACACACATATATATACATGCACACAAGAGATATATGAAAGATTATATGTACTTTTGAGATCAAAAGATTTAAGGGCTAAGATTTGCCCAATAAACAAATGAATTGGCACATGGTACTTAAGGCAATTAACTAATCAATCATGTACTAATGTATCTAGGTAGATCAAAAACCCCAATAAAGAATAATAAAAGAGTACCCAAGGATCTTAGGTGTTAAAATCCTCCAATAAAATATTGTATATCATCCCATGGGATTTTTGAAAAGATTAGTTTATTAAAATCCTTGTACTTGGTGAAAGACTAACCCTTTTATCTATTGGGTAATAAATTCCCTAACTTCTATTGTCCAATGGACAATAGTGATTTGGCAACTTTTATTTTAAAATAGCATGTACCATGTCACATGGGGATTTAAGAAAAAGGTTAAATTAATAATCCCATGTACTATGTTGAAGAGTAAACTTATTACCCAAAGGATAATAACCCTCCTAGCTCATATTGTCCAATGGACAATAGTTACTAGGGAACTTTTAATATTAAAATAATCAAAAAGGTACTTTAAAGTAATCAAAAAGTTACTTTTTGAAAAGACTAGTACTTTAACCAAGTAGACATTTAATGTAAACAAATGAGGTTCTATTATCCAATGGATAATAGTTTCCCTAACATTTATTGTCCAATGGACAAAGAATAAAACCAAAAATATTTAAAAGAAAATGAATAATCAATTCTTGTTTTAGGGTTCAAAATGTTCAAAAGGTTCAAGAGGGGCAAAATGGTCATTTTGTGGTTAGCGAAAAGTAACTAGGTAGCTTCCTAACTTAGTTTTTCCAATCGGATGGTGAAAAGCTAGTTAGGCTTGCTAAGCGGACTAAAGCGTCAAGAAATAATTTTTTAAGGGGTAAAAACGTAATTATGACAAACTTTGGAAATTAAAAGCAATTACAATAAAATTCAAATATTTAACGAAATTTTTAACGACCAAAAATCAGGGTCGTTACATGTCACATGAAGCAAACCTTTTTCTTGGTCAAACTGGGAACTGATGACTCGGTTTGAACGGTTTCATGTTACAAATTCCAGTTATCCAAAGTACTTCTGAGCTTGGCTTGGTGATTAACTATATTATTTTTATACTCTCAAATGAAGGAATATGGGTTAGAGATGCTCTTATGAGACTGAACGAATGTCAAACAAGTTTTAATCGATCCGATCACGAGTAGTTTGAATTTTCTAAAAGCATTATAAGTTGAAAGAGTCGAGTAGTGTTTTGTTTGATCTTTGGTTCAAAAGTTTAACGAGGTTTAAAAAGATGTTCAAGTTCGTTTTATTTGAGTAATAAATCGATCTCAAACAAAACTTTTAACAAGCGAACATGAACTTGAGACGTTTGGTTCGCTTATCTGCACCATCTACATGATGCATGACACAGGAATATTAGAATGAAAGAAACTACTACGTGATAGTTGGAACTTGGAAGTATTCTAGTATCCCTATATTAATTATCCCCAAAAAAGAAGGAGGAATAAATCAACCCCGTTCAAAAATAAGAAGATTAATCAGCCACTAACATCGCCAAAATAATCTATTACCCTTTTAATAATCCATTACCCTTTTGGGGTGGGTGTGGGTGGTGGGGGATGAGGATTTCAGTAATGTGATTGTTGAGGGATTTTTCACCGTATCCGATTAACTTAATTTTTGACGTGACCGATGTTTTCAACGAGTTATAAAAGTGAACGATTTCGATCATTTTTCGCAATTGGACCAAGACCGGAGAGGAGGAAGACTGGACAGGAGTTCATTTTCCGTTTTCAAAAAGTCTAGAACCGCAAAACTAAAATACACAAATACTCACAAAGATGTGGGCCCCACATAGTGTGTGCCCCTTCTATGTATGTTTAAGTGTTTGTACGTTTGTTTGTGGTTATAAATTTGTTGTTAAGTTTATGCCTTTCAAAATTATTTGGGAAAATAACGGCTTAGGACGTATTTTGATAATTAATACCTTTAAAGGATATACTAAGAACATTTGTTAATAAACAAAATATTATTGGCATGTATGAATTATTAAAAACACGTCATTGGCCGTGATTTTTTCAAATTATTTTCCGTACTTTAGTCTATAGTGGGCCCACAGGCGCACCGGCCAGCCAGCCCATTCACAAACATTCCCACAGCCCAATTCCCAGTTAATATGGCGGCGGTCTTGCGAACTACTGGTACTAAAGTGCAGTAGAAATATCTCAACCCCTGAGAGAGAGAGAGAGAGAGCCCAACGATCCTCGACGAAGGTAATTATAAAGTGCGATTTGTTGATAGAATTCTGATATACTACTATAAAGGGTCTATAAACATTGAAATGTTCATCTATCTCTGTCTAAAATGCATCATCTACATGCTTGCTTTCAGAAGTTATATATATATATATGCATGGATTTGTATTTTTGCAGTCGTATAAAATGCTATTGTGTATTTGACAACTGGAAATATAATGCCAATTCCTCTTCTTAAATCTTGGATTTTGGTATCTTGGTGCGCCCATGATCACATGCTATCCATTCGAAACTGCTATCAATTCTTTTGGGTCCAGTCCATGTAGGGCTCTACCTTGGCTTTAATAGGGCCACAACTCACAAGTGAGTGAAGGGATTGATTCCTAAAGATTAGTTGATGTGTACATAAGCTGGTTTGGACACTTACGTTATTAGAAAAATCAATATATCACATAAAGACTTTGAGTTTGTATTCTTGAGGCTAGTTTGTTTGACAAGACTACCAGAGAAGAAGACTAATAGAGAAGAATAAATAGATGGTGTTCCATTAGCACTTTTAGAAAAAGTGTTGTTTTGTTCTTATTTGAATTTTTTCGGATTTGTTCGTTTTGCCCCAAATTTTTTTGACATTTTGATTCGTCTCAATGAGACGATTTGAAAAAGTAAAAAAAATTTACTTTTACCCAAATATTTTGAACAAGGACCACTTTTTTTAAAAAAAGGACAAACGTGAAAAAATTCAAATAAGAACAAAATAAAAAAAGTGAAAAAAGTTGTTAGTGGAACGGGATAATAATATAATAAAATATGTAATTCTATTGGATACTCCATCCATCCCAATTTGTTAGTCCTTTTCAGATGCTGGTGGTGGTGGCCTGGTGTCATTTTTCATTTGCTTATATCTTGTAATTTATAATTTTTTTTTGTCATTTTGAAAACATTGTTTCATAGAACTAATCTACAAACAAGACCCTTATCGCACATAACAAATGCTCTTAATTAAAAAAATATAATCACTTTTTTATGCGTTTAGGATAGAATGAGGGATAACAGACGGGGACGGAGGGAGTAGTAAAATGGGGTTAATAATACCACGTCCCCATGGTATTGTATAATTAACCAATCACCAGATGTGTGGTATCCTTGCTTATACAGTCCAATATGTT
>BPLS01030182.1:0-51655 GCA_019656275.1 Rhododendron kiyosumense | reverse complement strand
GATTTAGGGCAACTTCTATCTCTGTTCGGCTATCTCATTGCCGAACAACCCACATGGTCCAATGACTTCACATGCAACTGGTCCTCATTGTTATATCTGGACAAGTGACTTCACATGTCTTTGTCCTTATCAGCCGAACAGATTGCTCGGATCAATGACTTCTCAGGTCACTGATCCACATGGCTATCCACCGCTCTGCTCGGCGGTAAGCATCGTCATATTAACCACGTGCTCCCAAATATCATGTGTTCGGCAACTAAATGTACCTATTCGGGAATACCTCCCTACAATTGCTCCCCAGCTTTATTTATCTGCCACTGTTCAGGGGCAATATATAAAGCTTAGAAACGAATGTTTAAACCAAACTCTTTTGATCCCGGGCAATCATCGTATTTAATACTCATTAATACTTTTTGGCGTCTCTGTCATTATACCATTTCGGGGTAATGACTCCACGTGGCACGTTTCGTATGCCTATCATTAATTTCAGACTGACGTTCTATCAAACGGCGTCAGAACGACATTTGCTTTTCGTTACTTTAACTCGTAACAGTGTGAGAGCCGTCGTTTCGTCTCCGTTTCCTCGTCTTTAAACTCTCAGAAAGGGTTTTTTGGATATTTTCCTAAAAACTCAAGTTCCCCTTCGTTCTTTACTGTTTGAATGGTTCAACCGCCATCGCCGCGGTCTGCGTACTCCTTTTGCAACCTCAGACATCGCCATAGTTCATCTCGTAAGCCTTTTCGCTCCCTCTCATTATTAGATCTTTCTCTCAGATTCATCAATTCCTAGGGTTTTATTCATACCCCCTTCCAGATTTCAGTCTATTCGTAGCTTCCTCTGTATACTTCAATGGTGGATGAGGGTGATAACGGCCCTAAGCCCGGAAAATTTAGGAAGCTTTGTGAAACCCCCACAGCCATGATGGCTTTTAGAAAAGAATATGACGTTCCTGAGAATGTAGGGCTTGAACTTGCCCCATTAGATGCGGACAGGGACGGAGGCTCATGGGATAGGATGTGCATCCCAATCGTAGCCATTGTTGAGGGTGGGGTTCGATTCCCTCTTCACCCATTACTCCGTCAAGTCCTGAATTGGTATCGACTTACACCAATGCAGGTTTCCACCAATGTCTTCAGACTCATAATGGGCGTCGTAGCGTTAAATAGGATCCTAGGGACTCAGGTAGGCCTTTGGGACATTCAGTGGTGGTACAACATTGTATTAAACCCTGAATATAACACTTATTACTTTAAGGTGAGGAGAGCAGAGAAAGGTCTTGTGCTCAACCTGCCTGATTCTGCTCGTGATTATGAAATTGACTTTCTTTATGTTACTGGAGCTTTCGAGCCTGTTGGGGAAGACGGCCAAGTGGGGGGCTTACATTGCCCCCACATATGGGGCTACCCACGTATGCTCCTGTTTTTCTTCATACTTGTCTTTTATTCTCCCTAATGTAATTTCCTTACGTTTTTAACTCATGTTTATATCTGGTTCATTGCAGCAGACAACGCCAACAAGCGCCCCAGACGAGAGCCAAGCTACGTCCGAATAGAGGACATTAATAGGATTTTAAAGTACAACGACGAGCCTGGTACCCGAACAGCTGGTCGTGGACGAAACGCCGACGTACTTCTAGGATACGACCCCTCCTACAGAGGAGTCATCGACAGAAGACTCACCCACCCAAGTACCAGCGCAGCCTCTACCTCAACTGCTCCCCATCCGCGGAGCTCGAGACCGCAAGCTGGAGTCACCCTTGCCGGGCAGCCAGGTGAAGTTCCAATCCCTGAAGGTGTTCCTTTGACACGCGTGGTGCTCAGAAGATTGGAACGCAGATAGGTCATCTCTAAACAACAACCCGAAGAACCCATTCCACTCTGTGTTACCAGCTAGTCATCTTCTTCTGATTACTCTCAATCTCCAAGAAACCCAGGTACGATGACTTGCCAACCCGTTAACCTTAGCAACCTTCTCACCGTGTCCACACGGGGACGCGGTGCTGCCAGTAGGGTGGCTTCAACCGGTGTTGCCCCCGCACGATCTCGTCGCACAAGGGGGGGGGGGGGGTCAACACGATCATCTTCCTCCCCTCGGGAACATGATAGTTCCCTTGACCCCGTCGATGCTCATCGGGACAAACGTCCCCGGAGCCAAGAAGCCGGACATACCGACACACAAGTTGTTCCATCAACCCTGGAAACTCCACCACCGAGCACCCACATAACACACGATGCTTGGGCCCTTCAGCTCATGATTGGAGACCGTCAAGTAAATGTTGGGGATAGTACCAGCTCCTCGGAGACCGCACTTGCCCTAGCACAGGGCTTACTGCTACCAGTAGATATGCAGAAAGAGTCTTCGTCCCCTGCTGACTGGCTCGTGTCCACTGGATTCGTTAGTGGTATTAAAGTATCCTATCTCAAAGCCTTAACCCTAATATTTTCCTTTCTCAAGGTACACAAAGATTCTAACTTCCAATTATTTTTGGTCCTTCTATAGTTTATCCAGAAAATGCTCACATTGGGGCAGAAGTTTCAGGAAGCTGAAACCGAAAGAATCAGACTCTTGAATGACAACACAAGGCTGCTTCGAACAATTTCTCGATTGGAAAGAAAGAGAGATAGAGCTAAGTTGGAATGTGACGTGGCGAAGGGCAAGGTTCACACTACTGAGACAGTCTCAACCATGCACTTGTTGAGATAGACCAGACGAAGAAGGCTGCCTTCGAAGATGGTTATTCAAAAGGCTTTGATACTGCCACAGCTGATTACGTTGGCCAGATGCCATCAATTCAAGACCAGATTTGGGCTGCCAGTTGGGAGGCCTGTTTGACAAAGACTGGCGTCGCTGAAGATTCAATCTTCTGGGTGGAGAATGACTTACCAAGTCGTCAAGATGCTGCTTCTCAAGAGCCAGATGGGCTTCCGGTTGACGATGTTGATCAGCAAATAGATGATTTTGCTGATGCTGATGAGGAGATTCAGGTGGAATCCCAGGATGCTGTGATCGAGCAGACATCAGTCCAGGAGGCTATCAATGAGACCATCGTCATGGAGGGAAATGCTACTGCTACAGAGGTTGCAGATGACGTTCCTTCGGAGATCCAAAACCTGGACTGAGCTAGCTGGTGAGATTAACTCCTCCGAACACTTTGCAGGTCCTATGTGACCGTAGATTTTGCAGCCCTGCGAGGCATTAGAACAACTCTTTGTTTGTTTGTTTTTTTTTCTTTTGATGACACTGGTATTTGGCTCCCTCCATAACATTTGATCTGTTCGGTAACGAACCCTTTCGTGGTTGTTTTAAGTTTTTGCTAAGCTCTTTGAACAATTTCATGGGTATTTCATACATCTCTTTCCGGTACAGATGCATGTGTTCAAATGCATATCTAGGCATAATTGCCTTGTGATTTAGTATCTCATACTTTGTCTTAAACTTCTCGTGCTTAAATAATTTAATAGATCTAAGTATTTTTAGACATATCTCGTTATGTCTGTTGCTCAAGTATTTCGTACTTGATTTCTGCATGTTCTCATATGCAAACCTAAGATTTGTTTGTACTCAGCTTTTACTAAGTATGTTCGTACTTGGGTATTTGCAAGTTTCTCGTACTTTTAGTATCTCATACTTTTACCACAATCATTTGAGCACCACAATCATTTGCTCAAATGATTGTTTCCAAACAGATTGCATGCTTTCATATGCATCCCGAGTTTCTTCATACCAGGGGTACAGTCGTTCGTACTTAAGTTTTTCATACTTTATTTTTGAGCGTTTGTTCGTGCGCAGTTATCAAGCTATCTTTTAACTGAGGATAGATGTATTCGTATATGGCATTCGTACCAATCCCATGCTCCCCAATATGAATAAGGAAAATAAAATAAAATTCCATATTTCATATTTAAAAAACGAACATTTCAAAAAGCTAGATATACTTGAGAAGAAATGACTTTATTCATAGACTTGCACTCAATGGGACGTTATTCATACCCCTTGCAACTAAAATAGAGTAAACCACAGCTAAAACAAAATAGAATAAAAAATAAGGGAATTTTATTCGTAATTCCCACACAATCACGTAGTGCAATCTAAAACTCAATTCTTCTAAACAAAGAATTTTCTCAGATTGTGGACATTCCATGGCCTCGGAATTGGATTGCCGTCCAGATCGGCCAATCTGTAGGCTCCTATGCCCACGATCTCGGTTACTCGATACAGGCCGTCTCAGTTGGCCCCTAGCTTGCCTTCGTTAGCTACTTGGTGTTGCCGAGCACCTTTCGTAGTACAAGGTCCCCAACACCAAATTCTTGAGGGTGGACGTGCTTGTTTTAGCTTTTCATCAGTTTTTCCTGGTATGAGGCCAGATGTACCAGGGCCCTTTCCCTCTTTTCCTCGGCGAGATCAAGTTCAATTTCGATGGCTCAGTCATTGCCCCCACTCTCAACCAATACAGTCTTGTTGGTTGGAAGGCCCACTTCTAAAGGTATGACTGCCTTTGTGCCATATGCCAACGAATAGGGGGTCTCTCCCGAAGATCTCCTAGGTGTTGTCCTATGTGCCCATAAAACAAGAGGCAATTCATCGGGCCATTTCCCCTTGGCCTTGTCCAACCTCTTCTTGATCCCATCAAGAATGGCTTTGTTGGATGCTTCTGCCTGCCCATTAGTCTGAGGGTAGGCTGGAGTTGAATAATAATTCCGTATTCCATACTGGGCGCAAAAAGCCTTGAATTTCTTCTGAAATTGGGACCCATTATCTGTAATCAAAGAATAGGGAACCCCAAATTGAGTGATGATACTCTTCCACACGAACCTTTCTATCATATGCTCGGTGATTTTGGCCAATGGCTCTGCCTCAATCTACTTAGTAAAATAGTCTGTTGCAACTAACAGAAATTTTCGATTCTCAGTTGCTTTGTGTAGTGGACCCACAATGTCCATTCCCCACTTGGCAAACGGCAAAGGACTTGTTAAAGGCACCAAATCCTCAGCTGGTGTTCGAATCATTGGTGAGAATTTCTGACATTTTTCACAAATTTTCACATATGCTTTAGCATCCTTTTGCATATGTGGCCACCAATAGCCTTGAGTAATTGCTCGGTGGGCAATGGATCTACCTCCAGCATGGCTTCCACAAGTCCCTTCGTGAATTTCGTGCAGAAATTTTTGCACCATCTCGGGGTGAACACAGAGTAAATACGGACCTGTAAAGGACTTCCTGTAAAGCTTCCCCTCTGGGGACAGCCAAAGCCTTACAGATTTGGTTTTGATCTTATGAGCTTCCTTTTTATCATTGGGGAGTATTTCATCTCGTAAAAACTCCACAATTGGGTCCATCCAGCTTGGTCCTTGGTTCACGTCCAAGACCAGCTCAACACTCCTTCCAATGCTCGGCTCTGTCAGGTACTCAACTGCTACCCTCCGCTTGATTTCGGTTGGAACAGCTGCGGCTAACCAAGCCAGAGAATCGGCATGAGCATTCTGTCCAGAACTTATCTGTTCAATATGAACCCTTTCGAAAGTATCAAGTCAATCTTTGGCTGCCTCAACGTATGCTGTCATCTTCTCATTTTGGGCTTGGTATTCCTCGGACAGTTGATTTACCACAAGCTGTGAATCACAATACACCCTGACTCGTTCTGCTTTTAAAGTCTTTGCACTCCTCAATCCAGTTAGAAGTGCCTCATACTTTGCGACATTGTTTGAAGCACTGAAACCGAGCCGAACAGATATTTCAATCATTACTCCTCTAGGAGGAAAAAGGACAACCCCAATTCCTGAACCAGTATTACAAGCTGATCTGTCAATGAATAATTTCCATTCCGTATTGTTCTGTTTGGTTGAGACTTTGTCCTTCGTGGACAATGTCTTAGTCTCCTGTTCCTTTTTCGTAGGAGGCAGGGGAGCTACCGTGGGAGAAAACTCTGCCACAAAATTAGCCAACACCTGGCCTTTGATTGCTGTACGTGGTTGATAATCGATATCATATTGGCTCAACTCGACAGACCACGTTGAGATTCTTCTCGAGAAATCTGCCTTTCGTAGCAGTGTTTTCAGTGGAAACTCAGTATAAACCACTACCTTGTGGCTTTGGAAGTAGTGTGGCAATTTTCTTGTTGCTGTCCTAAGTGCCAGGACAAGTTTTTCTAGGGGCAGATATCTCGTCTCTGCATCCAGCAGTGTTTTGCTAACATAATAAATTGGGATCCGCTCGGTTCCCAAATCCCTTGACAGGACTGCACTTACAGTATGTTCAAAAACAGCTAAGTACAAAATTAAAGACTCACCTGGCTGTGGGGTTGACAAAAGTGGAGGCTCAGCCAGATACTTCTTCAGGTCCTCGAAAGCTTGCTCACACTCTACTCCCCATTCGAATCCCTCCCTCTTTTTCAATAACTGAAAAAAGGGTCTACATTTATCACTTGACTTGCTGATAAATCTATTAAGTGCTGCAGCCATCCCAGTCAACCTCTGGACTTCCTTTGTGGTTTTGGGACTTTGTAGCCTTTGCAGGGCTGCAATTTGATCGGCGTTGGCCTCAATTCCCCTCATTGTCACCAAATGACCTAGGAACTTCCCCGAGCCAACTCCAAACGCACACTTCGAGGCGTTGAGCTTCAGCTTATACTTCTTCAAGATTTCAAAAACTTCTTTCAAATCCGTAATATGCCCTTGTTTATCTTGACTCTTCGCTACCATATCGTCTATGTACACCTCCATAGTTTTTCCAAGCAACTCTTTGAACATGATGGTTGCAAGTCTTTGGTACGTTGCCCCAGCGTTTCTCAGCCCAATTGGCATAACGCTATAGCAATACAACCCTCGTGGAGTGATGAAAGAAGTCTTCTCTTGATCAGGCCCAAACATAGCAATTTGATGATATCCTCGATATGCATCAAGAAAACTCATTCGCTCGTAACTAGCAGTCGCATCAACCAACTGGTCTATCCTTGGAAGAGGAAAACTATCCTTTGGACATGCTTTGTTCAGGTCGGTGAAGTCCACACAGACACGCCACTTTTCGTTCTTCTTCTTCACAACTACAGTGTTGGATAGCCATTCAGGGTAATAAACCTCACATATTGCTTTCGCCTCTAGCAAACGATCGACTTCTTCAATAACAGCATCCATATGCTGCACGGCTGCTCTGCATTTTTTTTGAATGACTGGCTTATGCTGAGGGTCAACATTTAAATGGTGACAGATTATATTTGCATCCACCCCGGGCATTTCTTCTGGTACCCATGCAAATACATCGACATATTTCTTCAGAAATTGTATCGATGCAGCCTTTTCCTCTGCTGGCATTGATTCTCCGATTAAAAAATATCTTTCAGGATCAATCTCGTTGATCTGAATTTTGTCCAGGCCTTCGATCACCTTATCAGCCGGACATCTTTTGACATCCTCGATAGTTGGTTGATCTGGTACTTCTAACATATGAACGTGATGGGCCTTGGGGGCTCTTTTAATGATAGAGATGAGGCATTGTTGGGCCATTTTCTGATTACCTCTAATTACTTCGACCCCATTAGATCCTGGGAATTTCACCATTTGGTAATAAGTTGAAGAGATGGCTCTCATTCTGTGCAGCCATGTCCTTCCTATAATCGCGTTATAGGAAGAACAAACATCAACAACTAAAAAGTCAGTTCTCAATACAACTGAATTAGCCCGAACAGGCAATGTCACTTTTCCAAGAGGCCAGACTGCTCTTGCACCAAATCCAATCAGGGGTGTTGTAGATTGCTCTAAGTCTGTTTGGGTCAGCCCCAGCTTCTTGAACGCATCGTAGTATATTACCTCTGTACAACTCCCTGAGTCTACCAAAATCCTCTCGATGTCATATTCCCCGACTCGTAGGGTTATGACCAAAGCATCGTTGTGGGGTATTTGGACTTCCCCCAGATCATCATCCGTGAACGCTATGCTTTCTTTGCACACGTCGTTCTCTCGTCCTCTTTTGTTTCCCAATCGCATCACATGTTGATCGTGCTTGACCTGCCTTTGTAATAGCCTAACCTCATTTCTCGTATAAGGTGTGGCCAGCCCATATATCATATGGATCACCCCTTTAGGATTTTGCTCGTAATCCAGTTCCATGGCTTTCCCTTTGTCCTTGGGGTCTTCTTGGATAAATTCTCTGAGATAGCCTCGAGAGACCAAATCGTCAAGGTGTCTTTTGTACATCTCACAATCTTTAGTCATATGGCCCAATCTTTGTGGTAGCTGCAGTGCTGATTTGTAGCACGTTTTGCGTCTTTATCTCCGCCAAGACTTGGGGGCCACTTAAAGTATGGCTGATTCTTTATTCGATAAAGAATCCTATAAATTGGTTCCTTATAAACCGTAGTGATAGAAAAGAAAAATTTGGAATTAGGAGCTTGCTTATCCTTGTACGGCTTTTTCTTAGCCTGCTCATACTCCTTTCTCTCCTTATAAGTCTTGGGCTCTGGCTTATCCACCTTTTTGACAGGTGCCTTGGGCTGTTCGGCAACAATCCTGCCATCCTAGCGGAGTATGTCATCCTCCATTCTGGCGTGTTGCTCTATCCGTTCCATCAGTTTAGCCAATGTCGCTACCGGATGTTTATTCAATGAACGGCGTAACTCACCCCGAACAGGTAAACCAGTTTTGAAGGTTGCAATATCGTATTCCTCACTGCAACTTTCAATCTCGTTGAAAGTTTCCCAGTACTTGTTTGCATAATCTCTGATCGGCTCGTTGTCTACCTGCTTCATGGTAGAAAGACTTTCAAACGTCTTTGGGGCTTTACTGCTTGTCAAAAACCGAACAGTGAATTCCTCAGCCTACTGACTCCATCCTCGTATGGATCGTGGTGTCAGTTTATGAAACCAAGACAAAGCCACCTTGCCAAGACTTGAAGGGAACATTTTGCATAAGATGGCTTCATCCCCTTCATGCATGAACATAGCTTGCTGATAGTGCTGTATGTAAGCTACGGGGTCCGCGTTTGTCTCATAAAGTATGAACTTACCGTGCTTCACTCTGCTCGGTAACCTGGCCTCTTGTAGCCTCCTTGAGAAGGGAGAAGCTGCTATGTTGCTTAGTGCCTTTCGTGCAGTCACTGTTCCATCCTCGATTGCCTTCGTCTTGTGAGCCGTAGCTTTGGCCCAATCAGCATCTGGCCTCTCGTACCTATCACGGTGATACTTCCTTGTTTCTTTCTCCTCTGGGGTGGAACTTCTGTCTCTGCTCCTCCTTTTTCGTGAAGAAGCCCTACGTCTTTCCGGTGTTCGACTTTTACTTCTGCTTCTCCTTTTCCGTGGAGAAGCTTCATGTCGTCTTGTGATAGAACTCTTGCTCCTGCTCCTTCTTTCTCGTGAATGAGTCTTTTTATGGATTAATAGAGCCTGTCTATTTTCCCCGGAATTTCTTCGAGAAAGTCCGGAATCTTCTAGGTGATCTCGCACCCGCTCTAACTCCTGTATCTCGTATTCTCATTTTTTGATTAAACGAGCGTATCCTTAAATTTCTTTCCTCTTTCTGTCGAGGATATTTTCGCTACTATGTATACTCCGCGAGTACTCTATTGACTCCTCTCCTCGGCGGGACTTGCTCTTTCTCGTGGAGCCTGAAGCAGTTCTGTCCCCCTTTTCTTTGGAGATATCTCTGCTCATTTTTCTGCCATGTCCACCAGTAGGCTTTTTTGGAGCACCTGGTGGGGACCTATCTCCTCCCCCACCCAACTGGTTCTTCGGATCAAACGGCGTGATTGGATCTTCTCTCACCATGGTTGTTTTTTAGGGAATTCTTTCGTTTCCCACAGACGGCGCCAATTGTAGGGGGATGAAAATAATTGATGCTCAGAACAACACCAATATGCAACGGCTACTCGTGCCGCTTCACCGGAACCCTAGTTCGTCGTCGGAACCCTAATCTGCAAAACAGACAAAGGGTGAGTGCACATTTGCCTCTCGTGGCAAAGGCCCTCCGATGCCTAAGTTAGTATCACGTACTGGTAACAAACCCTAATTATCGGTAGGAGAACAATATGAATACTATGAATTGCGTACCTTTTACTTCCAGGTTTACCTCGTATTTATAGATTCACGGATGCTTGCTACCCAAGTATCCTTGTTACCCTAGGTTTCCTAACTCGTATAGGAAGCCAGGATTTCTTGGACTCTCGTTCTACTATCGGTATCTGATGCATAGTCTTTTTAGGACTCTTTCCCATAGTTATCCGAAGATCCCATCCATGTTGGGTGTCTAGCCTTGATCCTATATACCCGGGATCTCATTCCTTTACTGAATATCACTGTTCCGGAACATTCTAAACCATTCTTACCGCCTCACGATTTAGGGCAACTTCTATCTCTGTTCGGCTATCTCATTGCCGAACAGCCCACATGGTCCAATGACCTCACATGCAACTGGTCCTCATTGTTATATCTGGACAAGTGACTTCACATGTCTTTGTCCTTATTAGCCGAACAGACTGCCCGGATTAATGACTTCTCATGTCACTGATCCACATGGCCGTCCACTGCTCTGCCCGGCGGTAAGCACCGTCATATTAACCATGTGCTCCCAAATATCACGTGTTCGGCAACTAAATGTACCTGTTCGGGAATACCTCCCTACACTTTCAATTCGCATGTCGAGCTCTAAGAATTGCCATTGTCATATGTAGTCATGATCAAACTTGTAGCGAGGGCATTCATGTAAATTCTCATATGTGGCATCAACTTTAAAAGTTCGTTCGTTATTCCTTTGATTTCTATCCCTTTGTCAATGTATTTCTCGTTGTAAACCATGTATTGGACTCAGCTCCATGATCTATGGCTAGTTGTGCATTTTGGCAAAAGGTCTTAGATATTCCATTCTTGCTAAACAATAGCGTTGGAAGATATTGAATAACAAAGACATCGATATAAAAATCTCTGGGGCATCCATGAGTCGAAGTATATAGTAAAAACATGCTTAAAACCCTATCTACCAAGGGTAAACAGGCACCCAACAAAAAAGAAGCACGCAGGCTCCACCGAAAGACAAAAAGCAAAAGAGGAAACTCAGTCTTCATCCTCATCTCTGTCCTCGTCCTCCTCAGAGACCTCCTCCTCTGTCGCAGAGCTGACAACTTCCTGAGTGTGAGTCACCCTGGGCACGGTGCTACCAGAGGTATCCTCCAGATCAATGTCTATCGGCTCCTCGGTCTCGTTTGGGACGGCAATAGGCTCCTCCTCTGTGCCGCCAGAGTGTCGCTATCTCTTTGATGGTCGCTCTTCTCGGGAGCTAACAAAGGAAGCCTATTGCATAGACATGCGAACAGACTTCCTACGTAGCCCCCGAGTAGCTCCTCCTCTAGCCTGCAACAACATAACATTCGTATAACATTCGTATCATAACTATGAATAGGAGTAATGGTAAGCAAATAGAGTCCAAGGGTTTACTATCGCCTCTCCAGTGATAGTGTAACGCCCCCAAAATCAGGGTACGTTAATGAAGCATTTATTACATAATAAAGAGAGTTTATTACATTATAAATACTTCAAAGAGGTACAGTTATACAACAAAGGAGAAACTAGGCTCCTAACTACTGCTCCGCTTGCTTCTTCATCCTAGCAAGCTCCTCTGCTCC
Source organism: Rhododendron kiyosumense (assembly GCA_019656275.1). Classification (NCBI taxonomy): domain Eukaryota; kingdom Viridiplantae; phylum Streptophyta; class Magnoliopsida; order Ericales; family Ericaceae; genus Rhododendron; species Rhododendron kiyosumense. Next base: position 40,050 of record BPLS01030182.1, on the reverse strand, counting down.
AAAAGCTTCCACAGTGAACTGTTCGTCTTGATCATCTACAAGGTCTGACACATTATACCGGCGTCGCCACCAATATAATATGTCAGGGTCACCACAAGGCAACACCGTGAGCTACAACGCTCAGTAGAGTAATCCCATACCCGCTAACCCATAACTTACAAACCAGACAAACATTAACATATTCGATATCAACGTTGGTGTCCAAGTTTTACCGTGTTTCTTCTACGCGACTCATCGTAGACCATGTCAATCATTTTCCATTTACAAAACCATTTTTTCGAAATCATTTGACATTGGCTCCGTACCGCGGATAACCAAGCCTTTCAAAATCTTTAGCATTGGCTCCGAACCGCGGATAACCAAGCCATACACACCCAACCTCGGTTCCGCCGTTCCGGGTTCCCGAGTATCCTCACAATGGTTCCGCCGCACCGGGTTCCCATTGGCACACATTTGCATTGGCTCCTCTCCGCGGATAACCAAGCTATACCTCACCATGGTTCCGCCGGTCCGGGATCCCATGGGAACACACACAACCTCACAATGGTTCCGCTATACCGAATTCCCATTGGAACACACACACACACACACACCATTCACATAATACCCTCGAAATGGTCATTATGTGGTTTCCGAAGTACTTCCTTGTTAAACATACCCTAGGTGCCATGTTTCTACTTCCTCGATTCTCGTGTCTCGTTAACATGCAAGACTTCCGCGGTAAGACTCTCCACATACGTAATCACAAATCATGCTTCATAACTTTGAAATCAAACTAGCAAGATCATCTAACCATGCTCAAAACATAAGTTGATGAGTTCAACATACTCCCCATCCTTTTCATTAATTCAAAAGAACACCTTTCAAATATCGTCATCGATAGCAATAGATAACCTTATCATAAACTAAAATAACAAAATTTATACTAGGGAGAGTGTGTAGAGATTAATCTACCTTGATCCGAAACTAGTCGGGGCCGAATAAGCAAGTTGAAAGATTCTACGGTGGTGAAACTCTCGAATCTGGACCGAACTTCGGACGGCAGTAACTCGGTCAATCTTTGGCCGAATAGAGTCGTTCTTGGGTCTAGAACGAAGCTCTCTAAACCCTCTACAACTCTAGAGAAGGAAGTTAATCCTAGAAACGAACCTAGGTTGGAGAAAAATGGGGACGAAGGAGAAGACAGTAAGCTGTCCAGAAAAGGAAAATCCAGAATTTTTACTGAACTTCGGATGCCAATAACTTGGTCATTTCTTAACCGATTGGGGTGATTCTTGAGTCTAACTTCAAGGTTTCGAAGTGCTCTACAACTTTCCAGAAGGAAGTTGATCCTAAAAACTACTCTAGGCAGGAGAAAACTGGGGATTTCCGACGGGACAGTGGCTGCCCAGAAAAACAGAAAATGGTTTCTAGAGAGAAGGAAGAGCAAATGCTTTGAGGTGTGCTTTGAAAGGCTTGGAATGGCCTTCTATTTATAGGCAAGAGCTTGGCCCTCTTCTCTCTCTCTTTCTAAGTCTCACCTTGACACTTGGCAATGAATCTTGAAAGATCAAAACTAATCCTAGACTTGTAAGGCTATTTTTGTACCTTGGTGATATTCTTGGATCAAATGGAGGGTTGAGATGAGAATGGTACATGATCAAAGGGTCAAGAAGTTGCAAGGTGTCCAAGAAGTATATCAAATCAAATCCAACTTTTAAGCACAAATCAAGAAAAATCCTAGGTTTGCATGGCTACTTTGTACCAAGATTTGATCTTGGATCAATTGGATGGCTAGGATTGCTCCTTGGTGGGCAAGAAAGAGATTGGTACAAGATCTAAGGGTTCAAACCATTGCAAGGTGTCAAAGGAGTACAATGGAGTTAAATGGAGAGTTAGATACACCAAGGATTTCAAGTACAAAGAAAGATCAATGGAAAATACAATCCAATCTTCCTCTCTCTTTCCTCCTCTCTCCCATTCGGCTCTCTCTCCTCTCTTTCTCTCTCTCTCCGGCCTCTCTCTCTCTCTCTCTCTCCCTCTCTCTCTCTCAAGTAAACACACACACACACACAAGTATATATATATATATATATGCATGCATACAATGTTCAAGAAACAATAAACAAAAAGGGACTTTGTACTTTGAGATCAAGGGAGATTTTAAAAGGCAAGATTTTCCCATTAAAACAAATCAATTGGCACATGTGTACAATGCTAATATATATACACATGTACTTATGTATCTTAGGAAGATCAAAATCCCAATTTTAAATAATAAAAAGAGTACTAATGAAATTTCAAGCCTTTAAACAAATAGTACTTACCCCACATGGGTTTAAAGGAAATGATTAAATTAATTAACCCATGTACTTGGGTGGAAGAACAACCTATTACCCAATGGGTAATAACCACCCTAACCTTTATTATCCAATGGATAATAGTTGCTAGGGAGATTAAACAATAAAATAATCCAAAAAGGTACTTTAAAGTAATCAAAAAGTTACTTTTTACTATTCATAGTACTTTAATCAAGTATACTTAAATATAAATAAATGGGGTTTCTATTATCCAATGGATAATAGTTTCCCTAACATCTATTGTCCAATGGACAAAGAATATAACCATTTTGATTAAAAGAAAAAGAATATTAAAATTCTTAGTCTAGGGTTCAAAAGGTTCAAAGGGTCCACGAGGGGCAAAACGGTCAATTTGCGGTTAGGGAAAAGTAACTAGGTGGCTTGCTAGTTCGGTTTCTCCAACGAGTCGGTTAGAAACTAACTAGGCTTGCCAAATGGATTAAAGTGCAAGAAATCAAATTTGAAGGGGCAAAAACGTAATTATGACAAATCTTGGAAATTAAAAGCAATTACAATAAAATTCAAATATTTAACGAAATTTTTAACGACCAAAAATCAGGGTCGTTACAGATAGCCAGTATTGGTGGGGAGTGGCCCATAGCATATTGCCGCACAAGTTGCTCCAGGCCCATCATGGCCGCTACCATCTCCCTAGCGTACTCTGGAGTCACCTGCGCAATAAAAGGGATAATTAGAATGAGCAGTAACAATAGTACATTCATAAATGAAAGCATGTCATACCTGAGCAAGGAACTCTGGAGGCTCGACCGTAGGACGTGGGACCTCCACTAGGCCAGGGACTCCCTGAGTGGTCACTATGTCTACCGTCCAAGAGAGTGTGGGTAGCCTGGCTCCACTCGAACCTGCACCGCCACCACGGGAGCCCTCGCCTCCTCTGCCTCTATCTCCTATTTTTCCTCCCCTGCTTCTCTGACCACCTCTACTACCTCACGCCTGCTGTTGCGCCTCCAAACCAGCACGAATTGCAAAGCTTTGCATCAGGTACTGGGCCTGGTACTTCGCGTAGTTGGAGCCAGCTTAACAACGGCTCTAGCTAAGGATCCGGCTGTGTGAACCGCTCAACCTCCTCCAGCGTATACTCGCTCGTCATTAGCACAAAAGGAGCTAGCGATCTAGGGATTGAGAAAGTGTCCAGCTTTAGCGACTGACGTGATGATCAATCGCCCAGGTACCACTGCCAGCCGTAGGGGGACTCCAAAAGCACTCTCCCTCTTGTCACATCCCGGCTGCGAGCCATATATGGAACCTCAAAGTGATCTCAGATACGCTAGTGTATTTGCAGTTAGAAGCATGCGTCAGGAAATAGATTCAATTGAAATGCGTTGGGAACGTGAATCAAGAAATCGGAGAAGCATGGATACTTGATCAAGACACAGCTCGTCCAAGTACAACCGATAAGCATTTAGACCACCTTTAACTTTCTTTACTCCTCGATACTCCTTCGACCAACGAAGGGCCCGAAGAAGTATCATGTCGTCAGGACACGACGTCGTGGGAGGGTAAATATCCAGTACCTCGTACGACCAAAGCTGCAAAGTTCAAAGCATCAAGAGTTAGCATGAGATGATACAAATGCATGAATGGAAGCTAACTAAATATTAAAAATAGAATTTCGAACCATACCTCCTAGACCCGCCAATAGCCACTGAGGCTTTTCCTAGTGCCTCAAGAAAGAGACCCCATGAAGGCGTAGCACGCCCCCAAAGCTGCGCCACCCCAGTTAAAACGGGCAATCTCCTCGATATTCCTGAGCTCTGGCAAGCAAGAAAGAAAGATGTCCTCGGTTGCACTTGTTGGGAAACAGGGATGCACCAAGTACATACAGCAGGAAGCACCTCGTCATCTGCTCCTCTTGGACCCTATCCACCTGAGGCTCTGCCCAAAAGTCTAGAAGCTGGGCGTATGGCGTATCATCCTTCTCTGCTCTCAGCCTACGCCCCAGGAGATGCCTCTGAAACTCAGGGTCTCTCCCCGCCATGGCGTCGTAAGTGATAGGGTCACCTCTAACCCTCAGCCCGGTGATCGCTGGAAAGTCGAAAGGTTTCACCGTCATCTCACCGAAAGAGAAGTGGAACGAGTTCGTCATGTCCCACCACCTCTTGGCGAGTGCCCTCACTACCTGGCGATCATTGCTCACCCTCATCAACACACCGACAAACTCCCCGAAACCTGCCTCCCTCACCATTTCCCTCAAGGCCTCCGGGAGTCTCTCCCAAAATTGGGGCACATCGCCCGCGCCGCCTTAGCATGAGATCCTTATTTCCTGTCATAATAAGAGGTATGATTCAATGGACAGGCGTGATATTAAAAAGCGTGGAATTGAGAAGCTTTGTGCATTGTATTAAGATACGAATATCAAAAGCATACATTGCCTCATCGCAAGGACAAATGCTGTTGTATGTCCCTCAGGACTAAAGCCTCGTCATAGACAGTCCTTTCTAGTTTGTAGGCGTCTAGCAGCGAAGGCACCACCGCGTGCCGAAGTGGCACGTAACACTCCTCGGTAAAAGGTCGGTCCTGCCCAAGGACTGCAGTCGCCTTGTCCACCACGATCCTCAGTGGAACCAAAGCCTCATCCTTCTCAACCTGCGGCCCCTCAGCTGCTCCAGTCTCGAGCTCGACCCGGAGCTCTCTCTCCCGAGCCTCAAGTAAGGCTGCTGCCAGCTCGGGCACCCCCGTAAGGTCTCCACTAAGTCCTCAAGGGATGCCGTCTCCAAGTAGTTCCTCACACCTATGGGTCGCAATGACCCTGCACCTGCGCCACTGCCTATAAACATCGGAGGCATCTCCTGCTCCCTCGTCGGCTCCTCTGTGACAATAGGGTCCTTCCCCAAGTCAGTCTGAGGCTGTCTCATGGGAGAGGCCTCCGTCTCCTCTGCTGTCCTATCCAGGTCACCACCTTCGGCCTCCGTGGCCCTCTTCTCCAAACCATCATCGGCCCCCGATTGGCCCACGCCCACGCCCTCACCTCCTGGCTCCATTGCACCTGAACTCTCTGCGCCCTGGCCATAACCGGCCAACACTCTATCAACACCATTGCCAGTCATCGTGGCAGCCGAGGCCGTGGCCTCCTTGATCATGGCTGCTCGAACCGAGACCCCCACGGTCTCTGGAACCTCCCCAATCACCGTATCATCCTTTAGACGGACTGGGAGCGATGTAACCTTGATCCTCGGTGATTGATCACGAACGGGTATGTCGTCATTACGATCCATGATGAAATATGAGAGAGAGTACCGGGAGGTAGAAAGAGAGAGAGAGCTGAGAGAAAGAGAGATGGTTGAGAGAGGGAGAGAGAGCTGAGAGAGAGGGAGAGACAAGAGAGAGAGGGAAATTTCAAATCGTGTGAGGCATATTGTATACGCCTCACCAGTATATACCCCCTGAACCGGTTTGTCTAGAATAAAAAATGGACCAGGTTCACAGCCTATAGTGCCGCACGGCATTTGGTTTAAAATGTGCAGCATAATGCTTTGCTTTGACGTGCTGTGTGTCCCTCTATAAGTTACGCGTGGCATTCCAGGTTGTTTTGACAGTTCTGATTCTGAGAACAGTTCTGACGTCCGAAGGCGTTATGTTTGGTTTACTCGAGTCTATTCAGAGACAGAGAAAACATGCAAAAATAAGGAAAAGGGACTTTCATTCCATTGATTGAACCGGGAGAATCCCGGAATTTCCTTTACATTTATTCAAACAAAAAAGAAAGAAAGAGAAGAAATCAAAAACAAAGAAAAATCGTACTGCCCCTTTCCCTGACTTTTTCCTTCTTCTTCACCAACAATCGCTCTCCCCGCCGGACGCATCATTCGCTCCATCCGAACGGTCATCAGACCCGTTTGGATTCCCCCCCCAAGTCCTCTGCGGTCTCCTCCGACTCGTGTTCCGGTGCGAACACGGGGTTGTGCTTGTCGTCCAATTGATCGAAGGCGAAATCCTGGAGGTTGGAGACCGCACACGAAGGGTACAAATTGTGGAAATGAGCCTCACTATTTATGTAATGAGTTGCTCGATCTCTTCTCGGTACGAGGCCACTTCAGCCTACAAGGCAGTGACTCGCATGACAAGGCTGTTGTCTGCCATTCTTGAGCTTGTAAATCTTCTGTGGTATGGAAAGGATATGAAGGAACTAAAGAGTTTTGGTGGTGGTGCATGGAATGAGGCACCACCACCCTTATAAAGACGTTGAAGCCGACGAACGGCACTCCTATATTAATGGGCACCCTTAAACCAGTCGACTATTCTCGGAAATCGAAGAGTTGCATGGAAAATTGAAATGCCGCGCGTCGCAGTGTTGAGCTGCACGACATTTTGGCTTTGCATGAATAAATCCCTTTCCTCGAAAATTGTTCAAACTAGCCACCAAAATCCCATTAGAAATCAAATATTCCAGTCGTTTTGCATGTAAAATCTACTAGAATGTTATGCCTTAATTAGAGGGTTCTTTAATTTTTGTCCTCCGAGACTCGTAGAATTTTTCGTTCCGTGAGAACTCGCCGTATTTGCATTCTTTCGCCATACTCGTCCTCCGGGACTTCTCATAATTTTTCAACCTTTGGGATTTGCCGAAATATTTGCATCCCTGATGACCCACAGTATTTTTCGTCTTGTCTCAATCTGCCCCCTAAGGGTTCGTCTCATCTCAAATTTTGCCTACCTGAGGGCTTGTCACGTCTCGCATTTTATTTTGTCCCCCGAGGGGCCCATCTCGTCTTGCCTCGAATTTTGCCCCCCTGAGGGCTCGTCTCAAATTTTCACCCTTTTAGGGCTCGTTTCATCTCAAATTTTGCCCTCCGAGGGCATGTCTCGTCTCGCACACACAATTATTCACATTTGTTTCACGACACTCAGCACTACAGGCACTCAATCTTCCCAATCGAACTACGTTGGTCTGACCCCTATAACAAGGTACGTAGGCAGCCCCACGAGCGCGACCACCCTCGTTATTTGCTTGCATTTCGATTTTCATGCGTTTTTGTCTCCGTTTAAAGACCTTGGAGCAACGGATTGGGTGCCTATTCTTTAAGCGTCACTCGCGCCAACCAATGGTGTCTGAGTTTCGTTAAAAAGGGACTACTGTAGACATCCCAATTTGGATCTTAGAGGATCTTTGGATGTCCCGATAATGTAATAAAGGAAACAATACCATCGAGAGCTTAGATGGAGACTCCCTCAACCAAAAGCCAAAAAGCCTAAAAATAAGCCCAAAAGGCCCGGAACTGGACTCTTAGTACCGCACGACACATCTCTGCACTGCGTGGCATAATGAATTTCATTACACCGTATGAGGTTATGAGGTCAACTGCACGACATTTTGGATAAAGTTCTGACTGGCTCAGCTAGCTGTCAGCCACGCCCACTTGAGCCACAGCTACAAGTTGGCTTAGCTGAAAAAGCACTTATAGCCTGCCCAGAAAGTACCTCCCCCATTTGAATTCAAAATCCTTGGCTCTTGCATATAAATACACCCCTCCACTTAAGGGAAAGGGGCCTTGAATTCTCTTTCCCTCTTATCATACTTTCACACCCACTCCTCATTTCCAAGTCATGAGAAAGTTTGCTCAAAAGACATTCTCTAGGCTTTTTCTTTCTCGAAATCCTCAACTTTTCTCCTCACGATTAAAGTGAGCCCTTTACTCACTTTGAGATCCTACCTTCCAAAATACTCAACAAACATTCACATCCACAACCCTCTTTTCTCAACCGGTCTTACCCGCTTTCATGTGTCACCGTCCGTCCTCATCCAAGCTCAAGATCAAAGGTAAAAACTAAGTTTCCTTGGGATAGGCCCAGTCCTTATCCCTGAGGGGACTTTTCTGTAGTCAGGCCTAACTCTTTTTGGTTAAGCACTGACTTAAAAACCATTTTCAAAAATAAAAATAGCCACTATGCTGGGTGCACCACACCGCGCGGCGCTTTGATGCGACACACGACATAGTGTGGTCTGGCGCGCGGTGTTTCAGCAACTACTGTTTTCTTGTTCAAACTGTTTGAATTATAGCTATCCTCCATCAGGCATATTCTTGTTACTGAGATATCAGCTATTAGTGCTTTCAAAAGAAGACCATATCTAGAAGCCATGTTTTGTTTATAAACAAAGTTTTCTTGATCATCTCAAGTGATTGAGTGCATCAAAAGTTGTTTTATGTTCATGGCTTGAAGAAATGGTACTCCCCTAAAATGATCCAGTGACTGAGCATTTTCTGATGTCTGTTAAAAACTTCGCATGTAACATACAATATGTCGGGCGGTGTTCTGGAAGCTAATGATGGCCTAATAACAGAACAGGTACCCCGCATGGCATATTATAAAGCCGTACACGGCATTACAATATGCCGTGTTGGAGATCACTGTAGTCCAGACGGTTTCGTCAAGAAGTTCTTCTCTTCTTCATCATCTTTATCATCCCTGTACAGATAGTACCTCCCACATATCGATGTGATATATTTTTCCATGTCCCTTCCCCCTTTATTTATTAAAGAGCTTGAAATTTAAAAGATATTTAAAATTTCCCTTTTAAAATGTTTAGTATAGACCAATTTACCGGGCGAATGTGGTGCTTTTTGACAAAATCTTCCCCATTCGTAACGTGGCTCCCGAACCCAAAGTCTCGACATTTTTGTTAGACCAAATGCATTTTCCAAACAAGCTCTCGGTTTTTCGGATCATCCATCTCAAAAGTTCGGGTGTCGATTCTTCGAGTGTGCGCCGTGCAGAAAGCCCACACCACACAAATCAGAACGAACCAATTCCAACGGCTCTTTGGCTCTATATCCTTTAGCTGAAAAAAGGCCTCTTGGTCATTTTACCTTCTAAACAGGATTCACAAATTGGAAGTTCCTCAACTTCCAATGAACCTAAAGGTCCATCCCTAACCAATCTTGAAATCCTATTTAGATTAATATGATCAAGGCGTAAGTGCCAAAGATACGTTTGGTTCAATTTAGAAGGGTAATTTCTCTTACGTGGCAAATTATTAGTGTTAGTCAATTTATGCAGTTGCACTATAGGAAATATAAGATTAATAATGTAGAGATCATCCACCAACGAACCAGAACAAATAAAATGTTTATTCAACTTAATAACCACTAAGTTACTAAAAGAAACCAAATATCCATATTTAATCAACTTAGAAATTAAAACCAAGTTTCTTCTAAGAGTGAGAACTTAAAGACAATCTCTCAAAATTAAACTCCTATTGTTACTCAAATTTAAAATAAGATTTCCTACTGTAACTGCTGCCAGCCTCATAGCATTACCCATGTGCAGATAAATCTTTTCATCATTGAGTCATCTGGTTTCCTGGAACCCATAGAACAAATCGCAAACATGATTAGTGGCTCCCGTATCTACACACCAGGTACTGGTAGATAATACCACTAAGCATGATTCAACAACTAGTGAAAAGATCTATCTTGATTATTCACTTTATTGATATAGAACAGACATTCCTTCTTCCAGTGTTCTTGCTGTTTGTAGTGAAAACACTTGCCCTTAGGCTTTTTCACTCCACCTTGAGTAGCTGTAATTGGCTCAACAACCTTCTTCTGAGACTTATTCTGCTTCTTCTTGTTGGGAAAATTTTGGCATATACAGAAAATCCAGAGAACAATTTCATTGATAATGTAACAATTACATAATCGAAACAAAATACAAATACAAAACAGATTGAAACAGTCAAGATACAAACTGAATTTCCAGAATATCAAACCGTGTCCTATGTGATACCACAGTCTCCTTAAGAAAGATCTGCCGCCTACCGTAGGTGTTGTAGGTTGCATTGGCAACTTCCTCCCAAGGTTGGCTCGGCTAAACTGCAAGCCGTCGGAACACCATCGTTGACTGCCTTGGCGAACTAACTACCACCTACCTCTTTCTCTCAAATATTAGTGTATGTCTGGAATGTTGTGAATTTGCTAGTGCTTGTACAAAACCGGGATGCACCTATATATAGCAAAAGACCCTTACTGATAACTCCTACAATGAGTTCTGGAATTGATTTCTGCCATCAAGGAGGGAGGTTATGGGAGTGAATACACCATCATGGTGGTAGGTTACGGGAGTTATAGAATCCACACATTAATATGTCTATTGATTGTTGTGCATCCAGATACAATGAATCTGGGACAAGCATGGTTGCCTTGGGAGACCCTTCGGTAGCCTCGATTTCATTTATCCAAAATTCCGTAAATTTCCAACAATCCCATCCCCCCCCCCCCCCGAATGGAATTGGCAGGAAAATTGGCCCAGAGTACAGAGTTGATCCAAGAAAGCGACAACAGATAATTCCTGAATAGGATAGGTGGCTTTTGGCCTGGAACCTTCCCTTATGATAGCCTATCAGGTTTACTGGCAGACTAGTGTGCGGTCCCGCTTTGAACTGTTCTGCCGCCAATGTAAACCGAGACAACAAACGTCACACAGGACTTCTCCTAATGTAGTTCAGTTCTCACTGTTGGGTTCATTTTGGCCATGACACCCCCCTTCCTAGTTTTGCGAGTATTTTCTCTAGAATTTTGCCACAATTCTCAAAGAAGCGGCCCCACTTCAAACTAACGTATCTGACCTTCCTATATAGGGTATCCTACTATACCCCACCTGGCAACCGAGCGCATATGAGTCATTAAAAGTAATGCTTAACCTCTTCCCATTTGCAGGTATCACTATTCTACACCACAGACCAAGTCTCCTCAGTGATCATTCTTGGCTACTCGCGAAAGATAGTCTCATTGAACCTAGATCTTGGGATCTCCAATCAGCTAGGTTGGTTACCCCCACGGTAACTATGAGCGTAGTGGCTTTAGCCCCATCCCTTTCGATGTTTGCTCAACTAGCTCTCGATTTAACCTTTTGGTTAGCGGGTTCGCAATATTGTCCTTTGACCTCACATAGTCAGTAGTGACAACCCCACTTGAGAGTAGTTGCCTAATGGTATTATGTCTACGTTGAATATGTCTAAACTTAAACATTATACATATTACTCATTGTTTTACCAATTGCAGATTGATTGTCGCAATGAATACTAATCGATGGCACAAGTTTCGGCCATCTTGGAATATCCTCCAAAAACTGACGGAGCTACTCGGCCTCCTCAGATGCTTTATCTAGAGCAATAAACTTTGATTCTATCGTTGAACGTGTTATACACGTCTGTTTGGATGATTTCCAAGAAATAGATGCACCACTAAGTATAGGGCTGCTCAAAAAATCCGGTGAACCGTGAAACCGGTCCGGACCGAACGATCCGTACCTTTTGGATTTTGTCCGTGGATTAATGGTCCGGACACGGATTGAAAAATTAGAAAACCGTGACTCGCGGTTCGGTCCACGGATTTTCATTACGAAACTGTGGATTAACCGAACCGGACCGTGAGATATTTATTTTATATAAATAATATATATGTGTGTATTTATATAATAAATTGTTAGTAATGTTAACACTTTTTTCCACCAATTTTAGTATTTTATCTTGATAATGGGATATAGTGTAAATGTATATAAAATATAGGGAGTAAATCGTAGTTTTTTCGTAAAAATTACGTATAATCTTAGTTGAGTTTTAGTAGTTCGTTTCTTTTCTGGTTCTTTTATATTATGTAATGTAATATAATGATACAATTTTACTAGTGTTTCAGATTCTTTTGAATTTGATTTCTGAAGTAAGCCTTTGGTAGTTTATGTAACAAATACTTTTTGGTGGTGTAAAACTTAATTCTAAATGTAACATTCTTCCATTTTATTGTGGGATATATGCTTGAACTTTATTTTTGCTAAAATCCGTGGACAAAACCGTAACCGATCCGCGAGTCATGGATCGGATTGGAACTGGACCGTAGGACTTTTGGTCCGGACACAGATTTCATTTTATAAAAACCGTGACTATCGGTTCGGTCCTCGGATTCGTAGAAATCCGAACCGAACCGGACCGCGAGCAGCCCTAACTAAGTATAAAGACATATCCACTAGTAGATTTTGAGTTCTTCATATCTGATATCCATTTCGCATCAAAATACCCTTCTAGTACTACTGGATATCTGGTGTAGTGTAATCCCAAATCACGAGTATACCTCAAATAGTGCAGAACCCTGATTATTGCCTTCCAATGATCACGACTTGGATTACTCGTGTATCTACTTAGTCTGCTGATTGAATAAGCTATATCGGGCCATGTACAACTCATCAAGTACATTAGGCTCCCAATTATCTGAGAATACTCTAATTGAGATATGCCTTTCCCCCCATTCTTGGATAAATACAGATTTAAATCCATAGGGGTTCTTGCGACACTTGAATTAGAAGGGTTGAACTTCTCAAGAATCTTGTCAACATAGTGTGTCTGAGACAATGCAAGTTCGGCAGAGGTTCTGGTGATCTTAACACCCAGAATGACATCTGCAAAGCTCATATCCTTCATGTCAAACTTTGCGTTTAACATAGGTAGACCGAATGACTCTTTCATTGCTACCAATAATGAGCATGTCATCAACGTAGAAACACAAAATGATGTACCCTTCGTCCATGTCTTTGATGTAAACACACTTGTCACATTCGTTGATCTTGAATCCACTCGACAACATAGCATTGTCAAATTTCTCATGCCATTGTTTCAGTGCTTACAATGATCTAACAAGCCTACATACTTTCCCTTCCTAGCTTGGCACGAAAAAACCCTTGGGTTGTTCCATATAGATCTCCTCATCTAAATCACCTTTCAGGAAAGCTGTTTTTACATCCATTTGATGTATCTCAAGGTTACGCAAAGCTGCGATCGTGATGATCATCCAGATGGAAGTAATCCTCGAGACTAGTGAGTAAGTATCAAAATAATCTAGGCCTTCTTTTTGTCTGTATCCTTTGATAACAAGCCTAGCTTTGTACTTATCAATTGACCCATCTGCTTTCATCTTTCGTTTGAAGATCCATTTGTATCTGAGAGGCTTACTTCTTGGTGGCAAATCCACCAGTTCCCACGTATGGTTTTGCAGTATGGAGTCAATCTCACTCTTACAGCCTCTTTCCACAAAGGACCCTCAGGGCAGCTTACAGCTTCCTGGTATGTCTAAGGCTCATTCTCTACCAGATGAGTTAGAAAATCTGGACCAAAAGATGTTGATGTTCTAGCTCACTTTCTATGTTGTGGTTCAACATCAACTTCTTCTTCTTGGCCTCGTCTGCTTTCATTAGCCGGATGCAAACTCCGTTTAGCATAGCTTGACTCTCCAATGGATCTATAAGGGAATATATGTTCAAAAAACACTGCATTCCTAGACTCCATGAGAGTATTCTTGTGAATATCTTGTATATCTGACTCATACACAAGAAATCGATAGGCACTACTATCATTTGCATAACCGATGAACACACAATGAACAATTTTAGGGCCTATCTTCTCCTTTTTATGAGGAGGTACAGCCACCTTCGCTAGACAATGCCAAGTTCGTAAGAATGTATAGGTAGGCTTCCTACCCTTAAATAATTCATACGGGGTTTTACCAATGTCTTTGCGAGGTATTTTTATTGAGGATGTAATAAAAGGTGAGAACAGCATCTCCCCACATGTTCTGATGCAACCCAGAACTGATCAACATAGTGTTCATCATATCCTTCAATGTACGATTCTTGTGCTCAGCAATTCCGTTGATCTGAGGCGAATAAGGTGCCGTGGTTTCAAAGATAATCCCGTGTTGGGCACTAAATTTTCCAAACGGTGACTGAAATTCACCACCACGATCGCTTCTGACCACCTTAATCTTTCTGCTCAGTTGATTCTCAATCTGATTCTTGTAATGAACAATTTGTCCAGGGCTTCATCCTTGCTTTTCAGCAAATAAACATAGCAAAATCGAGTGTTATCATCGATAAAAGTAATGAAATACTTGTTATCGGCCTGAGTTTGGACATATTTCAGATCACACACATCAATGTGGATTAAACCCGATGGTTCTGTGCTTCTTTCTACTGCTTTGAAAGATGCTTCCGGCATTTTAGCCTCTACACAAGTCTCACACTTGTGTTTTTTATCAAATTGGAAAGCTGGAATATGGTCCAAGTTAATTAATCTATGCATAGAATCGTAATTAACATGACCTAGTCTACCATACCACAAAAAGGAAGACTCAAGCACATAAGCAACCGGGGATTTCTTTTTATTGATAGTAGGGATAACAATCATTACATTTATCTTAAAAAGACCATCGGTCATGTAACATTTCCCTACATACATTCCAGTTTTAGTCAGAGTGACCCTATTAAGCCTCGAAAACCAGGTGGAAGCCATGCTTGCTCAATAGTGAACCAGAAACCAAATTCTTACGAATATTTAGCACGAACAACACATTATTCAAAGTCAACTCGTTTCCTGAAGTCATCTTTAGGAACATTTTCCCCTGCCCCGCAACATCTGAGGTAGCTGAATTCCCCATGAACAGCTTCTCATCGTTAGCAACCGGCTCGAAGGTAATGAACAACTGCATGTCACAACAAATATGATGTGTAGCCCCAGTGTCTACCCACCATTCCTGCGGGTTCGAACCAACCATGTTCACTTCAGATACCATAGCCGAGAGGTTGATATCGGACACTCCTGCCTCCACCTGAGCCAAGTGCGGTTGAGTGCGAGGGTTAGGCGGTTTCGTACACTCTGAAGCTTTGTGCCCGAACTTGTTGCAGTTAAAGCATGTACCCTGAAACTTCTATCTCTGTTTCCTGGAAACACCACCTCTTGGTCCCAAATTGACACTTTTGTCCTTCTATTTACCAGCTTGCTTGTCAGAACGCCTGTCATTTTGATTTTTCTTCACACAGGAAGATTGACCATGCTCCATCATATTTGCCTTGGCCATGTAAGAGGCCTTTGCACTCCTATCCATACCCTGGTTCTCTTCTTCAATATGGAGCTTAATGAAAAGAGCCTCCAATGTTATCTCCTTATTCTTGAACGCGAGATAGCGCTTGAACTCTTTCCATGCCGGGGGTAGCTTGTCGATGATCGTAACCACCTGGAATTTTTCACTTAGAATCATCCCCTCAATCCTGATCTCATTGAGCAAGAATTGCAGCTTTTGGACTTGGATTGCCACAGACTTGGAGTCCATCATTATATAATCAAGGAACCGGCCCATAACAAATTTTTTGTACCCAACACCCTTGATGTTGTATTTCCTGTCTAAGGATTCCCACAACTCCTTAGCCGACGAAGCCTCGCCATACACAGAATACAGCGAATCTAAAGCATTCAGAATATAATTATTGCACATGTAGTCTTGCTCTTTCCATCTGGCCACATCAATTCACTTCTGAGTGTCGGGGTCATTCTCATCAATAACAGGTGCCTCCTCAACAAGCCACTTTGGCAAGTTCAAAGTGGTGAAATAGAACAACATCTTATGTTGCCACCTTTTGAAGTCCACCCCAACAAACTTGCTCGGCCTCTCCACGTGAGACATTGGAACAGAGGGAATCCCAAGAGTAGGAGCATGAGTTGAAATAGCACCACCGCCATTTCCATTGCCACTGACACTACCACTACAGTGTCTTTGTCTTTGCCAGTGATGGTAGTTTTTCCTTACTCAATTGTCATGTTTTCCGTGGGTGTAGTAGGTTGCGTTAGCAACTTCCTCCCATGGCTCGGCTAAATCGCAAGCCGTCAGAACACCACCGTCGACCGCCTTGGCAAACCAACTACCGCCTGCCTTTCTCTCTCAAATACCACTGTATGTCTGGTATGTTGTGAATTTGCTGGTGCTTGTACAAAACTGAGATGCACCTATATATAGCAAAAGACCCTTGCTGATAACTCCCGCTATGAATTATGCACAATGAATTCTGAAATTGATTTCTGCCATCAAGGAGGGAGGTTATGGGAGTGAATACACCATCATGGTGAGGGGTCACGGGAGTTACAGAATCCACACATCAATACGTCTATTGATTGTGGTGTGTCTAGATACAACAAACCCATGACATGCACGGTTGCCTCGGGAGACCCTCCGGTAACCCCGATTTGATTCATCCAAAATTTCATAAATTTCCAACACTTCTTGCCTTTCGACTTAGAAGTAGAATCCTTTTCTGTCATTAATATAAATGGTTTCTTCACACCCATAAGGCCCTTAACTGCTTGGAGTTCTTTTAGTAGTTTTGCCAAAATTAAATGCATTTTGTTTTTAGAATAATTCAGGCAAAACTGCTTAAAACTCTCAGACTGCAATGAGTTAATGAACAAAATCGATCTAGGTTTCCCCGTTGATTTCAGCTCCAAGGATCTCTAGTTCATTCAGAAGAGCTATCATCTTCAGAACATGATCCCTAATCGGTGTCCCTACAAGATAGGTCATGCTAATCAATTCTTTCATCACAACTAACCTTCCTGCACAATTCTGATCCTCAAATATTTTTCTGAGGTTCAACATCATATCGTAAGCAGTTTCCATAGACTGATGCCGATGTTGCAATATACTCGACATAAAAGCCAGAATATAACACCGCGCAATCTTATCAGCCTTAACCTAATTTTTATAATACTTTGCTTTTTGTTCCGTGGCATTCTCATCAGGTCTAGGAGGGCATACCTCGGACAACACAAATTTGTGCCCCTCAACTGTTAACACAATATCCAAATTTCTATTTCAGTCAATATAATTCGATATAGTAAGTTTATTTTCTTTGAGAATAATTGCAAGTGGATTGAAAGAACCTATTTTTGAATCTAAGAATCACATAACAACAATTATGAAGGGCAACAAAAACTTGAATTTCATTTTAATATTGGGTCCCTCAACCACATGTTAAAAAAAAATATTGGCAACCGTACACACAGTGAAGAGCATGCCTCGATGGGAAGGTTGTCTACTCTTCATCGTTCGTGTAGATAGACATAACCTTTTAATTTTACTATCTAGACACTAGACCATGCCAAGCAAAATTAAATAGCCAATATTGCTTCGGTCCTATAAACAATAACAGTGACTCAGATAGAGATGATATTATTATTTATAGTTAAATGTATACCATTACCTGGCTTTTAGACCTATAATTCCGTTACAAACCACCTCAGATGGAGAAGTGACATACACAACAATTATCTTAGAGCTATCCCTTTAGGAAGTTTGTACTGATGATGCCACAATTAATTTTGTCTGGTAGGGAGGAAGGTTTTGAAACCAACACACAAATTATTTATATCATCTACAGACTAGGAATGGAGACCATGGGATTTATCCAAAATAAATTCCCCCTCCCACTTACTAATTTAAAAAAATTGTGAGAGTTAACAAATTTTTCAGTTTGCAAACAAATTGTGATTAAAGGCCAAATATTACTATGTTGTCCCAATATGGTAAACTATCACATATGCAAACAATATGGAAACACAAGTAATAAGGAAACACAAGATAAAAGAATCCATCTATTATAGTCAAGAATGCAATCCTTGAAGGACAAGGAATTCTTCCATAACTTGAAATCCTTAATTGAGAAGGAATCATTCCATAACTTGAAATCCTTAAGCAATAAGCAATCCTTATATAACTTGAACTCCTTCAGCCATACTTGTGTGGAAGGCTTCGATACTTTGAATCAATCAAGGAAATCAAAATCCAACCGTGCTTAGGCAAGAAAATTTCGATTTGATATATTTCCACGTAAACTGCACAGCCTTCAGTATTTTGGCCATATATTCCTCATCCGACCTCCGATTTAAGTGATTCAAATTGGGTTGGATTTGAAATTCAATTATCTACAACTTTTGTGAAGAACAGATTTTCTAATTCTAATGTTTATGGGGTCGAAATAGCCTAGCAATTAGACCCTATGAATCTAGAAAAAATCTGTTGCGAGCCAAACAACTTGTATCTTCTGTATCTACCATCTTTGGTCTTCGAATAACCGTCAAATGCTATTACAATCGAAGAAACATGCATACATCGATCTTATGCCTCCATTAGAGTTCACATGGTACGTTAATTATTACAACCACGAATAATAATCGTGGTATTCAATAAATAATATTAACCACAAAAAAATTATCGCGGGATCCAATCACACAAAATCAACAAAAAATCATTTGACCATAATAGCTGGGTAAGAACGCTGCAAAACAAAGGTTAACACAGTTCTACGTTCTACCTTCTATAACCTACGGACAACATGACCTGTTTAATCCATACGCGTGATTACAGCTTGCTCTAATACCACTGTTGTGAAACGATTCCCAGAACCCAATCAGCGTACAGATTAGACAACAAAAAAAACCTGCAAAACCTTATAAGGCAGAACTAGGGTTTTACCTCAACTCCCGCGACACGAACACTGGTTAAACTTATT
Organism: Rhododendron kiyosumense; assembly: GCA_019656275.1. NCBI lineage: Eukaryota > Viridiplantae > Streptophyta > Magnoliopsida > Ericales > Ericaceae > Rhododendron > Rhododendron kiyosumense. Next base: position 21,370 of record BPLS01030182.1, on the reverse strand, counting down.
ACAGCACGCCTTGCTGTATACCATGCATTTTGCTCGATTGTACCTTACGATCTTCTAGCGTATTCCCCTACGTCTCGACTGCGTTACTGAGCGTGGACTCCAAATGCAACCTCTGTGTTCTCTTTCTCACATCTTAATTTCGTATGTATTGAAATTTTGTTTGAAACTAGAGAACGTAATGACATATATATATATATATATATATATATATATTATGCTAGGAACCTAAGGAGTAATAAGTTTGGGCTTTCCGTGCAAATAAGTAACTTTTTTTTTTTTTGATCCGCAAAAACGCCTAAAGGGCTTACATAGATCTTTCATTACACAAATCGAAAGAAGAGATAAAGGAGGATTAACACTCCAATTACAAGGAAGTAAATTATGCCTAGCTAAAGCTGCCACTTCATGAGCAGCTTTATTGGCTGATCTAGAAACCCAACGAAAAGAAATATGTCCTTCAACAGCCATATGGCGGATATCCAACACCACTGCTCTTGCATCCCATGGTGGCACCAGCTCTGAAACAGTAAGAGAGATAGCCTTCTTGTTATCGGACTCCATTTCCACCTCTTTAAGGCCTAGAGAGAGAATCAACTCACAGGCTGCTTTAATGGCAAGAAGCTCCCCTCGCAGACTAGAATGTGCACACACTGACCTTGCAAATCCATCCATAACCTCTCCTTTCCAATTCCTTAAAACCACTGCTATAGTACTCCTCCCAATGTTTGGAGGAATGGCCACATCACAGTTAACCTTAAACTTGCCAACGTCCGGAGCCCTCCAGGTGGTTGACACCTCCTGATCAATAGGGTTATCCATTTGGACTGAATTTATCACTGAAAAGTTTGAGAATTCCAAAATGCTATGGTTGATAGCAGCCACAGTAGCCAAAGGGTAAACCAAGGATTGACGAAAAACAAAATTATTTCTTGCTTTCCAAATGTTCCAAGCAATTAAAGCCACCCTCCCCATAAAGTCGATAGCCTCATCTAAAGTGAGAGACTCCACCATTTCTGATGCCCATTTCACAGTGGATGCATTACCACCCAAATTCCCTAGGACTTGGATATTGGAACTAAACCACACTGGTCTAACCCAAGGGCACAAAAATAAAGTGTGTTCCACCGATTCCACCTCCTTTTCACAAATAGGACACAAATTAGAAGACTCGCATTTACGCTTGAGCAGATTATCTTTAGTCGCCAAACTGTTGGTACATGCTCTCCACCAAAAGCTTTTGACCTTGTTCAACACCTTCATCTTCCACATAACCTTCCACAAACTCTTATTCGGTTGAAAAGAAGATTCAGGTTTTTCCTTTGAAAGGCTCAACACTAAATTTTGGGCTATGTGATAGCCAGATTTGACAGTATAAACTCCACTGGAATTGAAATGCCACACCAATTGGTCAGGCCTATCTATCATTGGAAGAGGAATGGCCATAATAGCTTCCACCACCTCCTGAGGAACCACACTTTCCAGCTTTAGCCTGTCCCATTGGTTACAATCGTTAATAACATCAGTCACATAATAGATATTATAGTCAGGAGGTTTAGGCTAAGGAATTCTGAATTCTGGCAAAGAAGGGATCCACGGATCATTCCAAAAATCCATATTCCTACCATCTTGGATTTGCCATCTAAGACCTTTCAATAGCAAGCTCCTACCATGTAATAAGCTCAGCCATCCCCACGAAGCCCGACTACCCCAAGCAGCCTTGAGGAAGGAGGAGTTTGGAAAATAAATGCCCTTCAGAAATTTAGCCTAAAAGGCTTGTGGATTCATGATTAACCTCCACCCTTGATAAGCAAGCAAGGCCTCATTGAAAGCTCTATAATTCGGAAATCCCATACCACCATGTTCTTTGGCATTTGAAAGATTTTTCCATGATTTCCAGCAGATACCCCTGTCCTCCGGATTACCTTTCCACCAAAAATTACGAGTAATAGAGTTCAGTTTGTCACACAAGTTTTTAGGCAAGAGGAAACATGACATAGCATACGTGGGAATGCCTTGCACCACAGATTTAATGAAGTCTTTTTTCCAGCAAGAGAGATTAGCTTCGACTTCCAACCCTGCATCTTACACAAAGCCTTTTCTAGCAAGAATGTGTATGCCTCTCCTTTTGATCTCCCCCAAAAAGAAGGAAGGCCTAAGTATTTTGCATCCCCTTTCAAAGGAGCAATATTCAAAGAGTCACACAGCAATTGTCTCTCCACTGCACACAAGTTAGAAGAGAAAAAAACTCCAGATTTGTCAACATTTATAAGTTGTCCTGAGGCCCTCCCATAGATATCCAAAATACTCTTAATCTTTTGACACTCTTGCAATTCCGCTTTAATGAACAACAAAGCATCATCCGCAAAAAAAAAATATGAGAAAGAACAGGACAATGACGATTTATACGCATACCTGCCAACTGTCCAGCTGAGATCTCTTGGATAATAAGCTTTGACAGCACATCTTTGACCAAAAGGAACAAATAAGGAGAGAGAGGATCTCCTTGCCGAAGACCCCTTTCTGGAAAGACTCTGGTTCTCGATTCACTGTTGGCCTGCACCTCAAACTTCACTGTAGCAACACATTCAATTGTCCATTGTACCCATTTTTCGTCAAATCCCATCTTCAACATCACAGCTTCTAAGAAATCCCATTCTACCCTGTCATACGCTTTGTTAAAATCCAACTTGATTGCCATAAAGCCTTCATTCCCTTGCTTTTTGCGTTTAAGAAAATGAAAAGCTTCATGGGCAATGAGGATACTATCTTGGATCATTCTCCCCGGGACAAAAGCAGATTGATTAGGAGAGAAAACTGATGGTAGAATTTTCTTGAGCCTATTAGCCATAACTTTGGTGATGATCTTCATAACAAAGTTGCATAAACTAATTGGCCTGAACTGAGAAAGGGTCTCTGGATACATAATCTTCTGAATTAAGACAATATTTGTCCCATTAAATTCTCTAAGCACAAAACCTTCATTGAAGAACCTCTTGACTGCCAAGCAAACATTAGTACCTACTATATCCCAATACCTCTGGAAAAACAGCCCAGGGAAGCCATCCGGCCCTGGAGCCTTAAGGGAGCCTAACTGAAAAGTTGCATCCTTGATTTCTTCTTCAGAAATTTGCTTGGTCAAAACTCTATTCATCTCATCCGTTATGCAACAGTTCATAGATTATAGAATCTCATCAAAATCCCATGGTCCAGATGATTTGAATAGTTTAGAGAAAAAGTGAAACAAATGGTTATTAATATCACCTTCCTCAGAGAGCCATTGACCCTCTCCATCCTTCAATTTGGATAATTGATTTCTTTGGCGCCTTTGGGTCATAGTGGCATGGAAAAAAGCTATATTCTTATCCCCCCAAGAAATCCAATTGAGCCTTGACCTTTGATGTTGATACATCTCCTCTCTCAGCATAGTTAACTCCAACTCTTCTAAAAGGGTTTTTTCTCGGATATGATTCTCCTTAGTAAAAGGTTGAAATTGCACTTCAGCAATGCTAGACTTGAGTTTTTTAATCCTTAGTCGATTGTTACCAAAATGATTCTTACTCCACGATTTCAGAGCTTCTTTACATTTTTTCAATTTCCGGGCCAAGTTAAACATTGCTGATCCTCTCTCCAGGCTTCAGAGATAATTTCACCGCACTCCTCAGAGGTACACCACATAGATTCAAATTTAAATTGATAAGGCACTCTTTTCAAAGGAACACAACAATTAATAACAAGAGGGCAATGATCCGAACCTGCCATAATTTCGTGGAACACCTGGGCATAGGGAAAAATTTCCCTCCACTCCACATTTGCCACTGCTCTATCCAACCTTTCTCTGATGTTACCCCCATCCCCTTGATTGTTAGACCAAGTATACCTGGGACCTTTGAACTCCAGATCAACCAACTCACAGTCAGACAAGAGCTGCTGAAAGCCTTCAATCCTTGATCTTCTACAAACCTCACCTCCCTGTTTTTCCCAAATAGATCCCACTTCATTGAAATCTCCCACACATAACCATGGGTTCCTGTTTTCCTCATGAATACCCCTAAGTTGTTGCCAGAAAGAAACGTGATGCTGTCTCATTGGGGGAGCATACAAAAAGGTTCCAAGCCATCTTCTAGTAACTCCAGGCCACCGGATAATACACCTCATCCAATTCTTCGATTTAAACCATCCACCTCTTCCTTCCACCATAGAGCTAGCCCACCCGATAAGCCAACTGGATCGACATAGCTACTGTTTGAGAAGTGGAGCCTTCTCCTTATTCCTTCTAGGGTATCTCTCTTATTTTTCGTCTCCATGAGAAATACCACAAGGAGACGATGGGTTGTACACAACCCTCGTAAGATCTGGAATGTTAGCGGTTGCCCCAACCCCTGGACATTCCAGTTGAGAATTACCATTGAACCTGTGGCTATTTAGGGCCAGCCACCGAAGCCTGATCCACTGAGTTGTCCCGTGCCATTTCAGTCGTTCCATCAACCATCTGTTGTTTGACTTCAACCTCAAAAAGCATGGGTTCATCTTCTCCAACAGAGAGACCCTTTTTTGCATGTTTAGCTAGTTTCCCCCTATGCCTCGATTTGCCCAAGGAAGAATAGTTAACCTTTATCTTAAGGGTTACATCCTTATGCCACTGAAGAAGAGGAATTTTCTGCTTTGATGGGTGATCAGAGGAGAGATCATCTTCTCCTTTCCTTTTCAGAGAGAGTAGCTTTTCAAACACTTTGGTTAGGCCAATATATGGTGGATTAGGGGATTTTGGTTTAGGGTTATTTTGGTCTGTAGGTGTGGAAACGACAGAGTCCGAGGGAGGGGAATGTGGTTTAGTGATGACAGGTGTAAAAGACAAGTTATCAGAGTTAGGTTGGGTGATGAGGTTGTTGGGCCGGGATAGGGTAGAGTTTTTAATAAGGACATTTGGTTTCATGGGAAGGGGGCTAGTATTGGGTCCAGTAAAAGGTGGGCTAGTAAAGTAGGTAGGGCATTGAGAGGAACTAGGGCTATCGGGCTCTTCCACAATATAAGTCGGGTTCGGTTCGAGACTACCCAGAGAACCCGTTTGGCTTTGTTGGTTGAAGAGAGGGGGCATATGGGGTTTCTCTTCCTATTTTGAATATTGAAAAACCCCAAATAAGTAACTTTAATCCCACTAGGATTCCTTTTCTTATTTTACTAATTATAATTCACACCACTACAGAATTATAATTGCACTTTCGTCCTTATATTAATTATTTTTCAAACTTCATGTTATTAAATACTCATTAATCTCCACAAGTTGAGAATATAGATACTTGTTGATTAAAATAAATTACTGACACAGAGTTCATATTTTAGGGGTCCGGGAGCCTTGTTACGAAATGGGATGGTATTAGGCACGCATTTCCCCCAACCTTTCAGTTGGTCTTTATTCGTTGCTCATAAGAATCCGGAAGTTGGTTGTACATGGGCCATTTTCGTGAAAGAGATAAACAGTGAATTTGCCTATAACCAGAAAATGGTGAAGATTCCACAGATCCTTCTAGAAAATATTTTGTTCCACAGATTGTACAGCTATCTAAGTAAGCAATGACACGTACAGTGACACAAATGGGGTGACGAAAGCTAAAACTTCGTGTAATTTTGTTTCTTTCCATTATCGGCACTAATTCACTGTGTACATGGCCTGCTCAAAGCCTATTAAACAGGGACTTGGGGGGGCTGCTCTCCCCCTTGGAGAGAGCAGCGCGCTGCTGCCCCCTTTTTGGGGCTCATCCCTGTCTCGCTCCGATGATTCGAATCGTTCACTTTGTAGAGCTCGTCGAGTAGAACAACTATGCAAAAAATCAGCTTAATTGGATATCATTACGTGCTTGATCGGAGTCTTTTTACTTTGAAAAGAATGGATCCGAAACACTGGATCAAATCCATTATTCCCAATGGACCAAGAGTTATATAGGCTCCGATCAGGCACTTAATGATATCCAATTAAGTTGATTTTTTGCATAGTTGTTCTACTCGACGAGCTCTACAAAGTGAACGATTCGGATCATCGGAGCGAGACTGGGATGGGCCCCAAAAAGGGGGCAGCAGGGCGCTGCTCTCCCCCTTGGGGAGAGCAGCCCCCCCAGTCCATTAAACAGTGTATCAAATGAAGTTCTTGCCATACTGATCTCTAAGAAAAAGAAACAGCAATCCTCCTAATAAAATCGGCTATAATATGTCTTTTGGGTGCTAGTCTATACAGAGCTTTGCTCTGACTTTAATTGGGTTCTCGCAATTGAACTGTTGGATTGGACCACCAAAAATAGTTTAGGTGAACAAAAGCTGGTCTGGATACCTGAGTTATCAACAAAATAAAAATAAAATGGGATATACGGTGTGCTCTATGAAGTATGAACTGTTCATGATCTGTACATGTGCTCTTGCACCATTGATGTTTAACATATTGGGCTGGAAAGATGTAGAATAGCACATTTTGCACATGTAATATGTAACATTTGGGGTTTGATTTGGTACTAATTAAATGGTTTTAGAAAAGTTAATCATACACTTTGTGTCGGCTGGATGAGGATAAAGTTAGGTTCCATCGAAAGGGAAAAAGAAACACGAAAATGAACTTAAAACTTGTGTGGGTTGGTGGAAAGACTTGGTCCCTATTTTTATATCAATTCAATAATCTAAACAAATATATTGAATCTTTGAAAACTTCCAAACACCCATTTCTAAATTTCTTAGAATTTATAATTTATCTATATTTTGAAAATTGAGAGAGAAAGGGGGAGACATGAGAGGAGGGAGGGAGAGAGAAAGAAAGAGAGGGGAACATGGGAGGGGGATTTAGGGAGAGAGAGAAAGAGAGAGCTTTTCAGGTGGTCACACATGTGCAAGTGTTTTTGCTTCTGTGGAGTAATATAAATAAGGTCTTGTACCTATAGATACTTAATGTCTCAATTAATCTTTGTTGGTTTGAATGATTACGTATTTACGTTCTCTCATGAGTTTTAAATCCGAGTCTTCTGGCAATTAGCGCGTTCGCGCGAGGCTTCAACCAACTGCACCACACAAATTATTCGGTATATATTTGAAATATCTAATATATAAAGGCGGTTTTGGGGACACCGAAGATAACATCTAAAAAAAACATCCAAAATCTCAATCTCATAGTTTCTGATCAAATTTTGATGATCCGAGCCGCTCAATGTATTCAGAACGTGATTTTGAGGGTACTCATGAGAAATCGGAAAAAAAATGACAGGGCCTTGATTTGAACAGTTTTTTATTGAATCGTTCAATAAAAAACTGTTCAGATAAAGCCCTTCTTGGTCTTTTTTTTTGGCTAATTTTTTGCGGGTACCCTTAAAATCACGTTCTGATTACATTGAGCGGCTCAGATCATCGAAATTCAATCAGGAGCTTTGGGGTGTTTCTTTAGATTTTTTTTTAGGTGTCCCCAGGACCGCCCCGAAATGCATATGTTGAGCATATTTTTTGTACTTTTGATTTCGTTATTGTCAAATCTGATAACAATGAAAGATATTTATTAGTAATTTTTTATTTGTTTGATCTCAGTTAAGTTTAAAACATAAAATTCATTAATTAAACCTTATTATCCTGTTGTACAGAATTAGCATTACTGTAAAGGCAAAGGCAAATTATAAATACAACCGTCAAACTTCTCAAGACAATCCACTAAAATTGAATTGAACGTTATTTTGTACCTTCAAACATTAAAATACAGGAATAACTTTTTGCTCAAAACGCTTATTGAAGTAATTTAAATTGGATTTGAACAATAATACAAAGGGCTATAACTTTCATGTTTATCAAAATTGTTAATTTTAATCATTTTAAACCTTATTATCCCATTGTACAAAATTAGCATTCCTGCATGTAATGGCTCTGGAAATGGGGCTCGGACCGCTCACCGAGCGAGACCAAGGAGACTCCCGCTCCTCATTCAGCATAGGGTCCGGGGACCCCTCAATGTCCCCTCGAAACGTCGCTCAATAGAAGGAGTCTGCACGGGGTATGTCGCTATCTAGGGGCGCGGAGCGTTCCCGATTCCGACTCCTCGAGGCCGCTTGAAGGAAGACAGTTACTCCGGTAGGGTCCCATACAGTTACGCCAAGAGAACAATCATTGGGGTTTGATCTGGCCGTGTGCTTTGTAACCGCCTTATCCTTTGCGTTGCATATGACGTCACCCAAGACGGTTACCTGAGTGTACCCTCTATGCTCTAGCTTGGAGACCAAGCAAAGCAAGACCTATAAATACAAAAGGACTCTAACCTAGAGAGATATGTCATTCTATCTTAATCTTAGACCTATACACTTCTCCCTTCTATACACTTCTTCCTTCATCTAACTTGATCGTCGGAGGGTCACTGGGCCTCCACAGCCCTAGTGACTTGTTGCAAGTCAGGCGGCGAACGTGCGGAGCAAGGAACCAATCCGACCCACGGTCAAGATCCCGATAAACTAAACCCCTACACTGCAAAGGCAAATTATAAATACAACTGTCAAACTTCTAAATATATACAATCCACTAAAGTTGAATTGAACGTTATTTTGAACCTTTAAACATTAAAATACGGGAATAACTTTTTGCTTAAAACGCTGATTGAAGTAATTCAAATTGGATTTGAACAATAACACAAAGGTCAATAACTTTTTATATTTATCAAAATTGTTAATTTTAATGTTTAGAGGTGTGAAATGTCGTTTGATTCAATTTTAGGGGGTTGTATTTAGAAGTTTGAGGTTGTATTTAGAATTTGCCCACTTCCTATAGCATTAATGTACACATTATGAAAAATACAACTTCAGCAAAAAAAATTAATGTACCATAATTTTTGATATGCAACCTTTCATAAATTTCATTGCCAAAGGTACTCATGTGGCGAGGAATTAAAATTTTTGTCGCTGATAGCATAAATGTGGAGATTGAATTTTTTTTTCGTCACCAAAGAAAATCATTTGGCGACGAAATATATTTTGTCGCCAAGAAAGTAACTTTGGCAGAGAAAAATAATTTCGTCTTCAAATTTATGATTTCAGCAACGAAAATCATCAAATGGGTACCTGACTTTAAAAATATATTCCTCGTCAATTAAAACATTTAAAGACCAAATTATATTTTCTCACTAAAAAGGGATAATTAGGGAGGAATAATTTTGTCACAAAAGTTGTCAAAACAGTGACTAATTTTCTTTTTCGTTGTCAAATATACTAAGTTCGCCACTTTTTCATCGCCAAATATACTTTTTCTTGTATTGTTTCCTGGTAACGAAACACACAAAAAGTTACAAAAAAAAAAGTTAATTTTTCCATCATTTCTCTTCTTTCTGTGCAATTTTGAAGTGTGCATCTCTGAACAATCACGAGTTTTTAAATAATGGCACGAGAGTGACATGTACTTCGAAAATTTTTGGACCGTCACTACATATATAAGAAATCAAGTAATAGGCGAGGAATTATTTAAGTTTGCTAAGCATCAGATTTCGTCTCAAGTGAACTGGCGACGAAAGTTTGGCGTAAACGACCATGTGACGGAGAAAAATAATTCGTCGCCATTATTGTTTTTGGTGACGAATTTTTTCCTTGACTATTTAGCTAATTCGTGATGAAAAAATATGAAACATATTTTGTCACAAACCATTTTCGTCGCCAAAATGAATATTCAAATCGGCAACGAAAAAATTTTCGTCACTAAAGGCATTTTCTATGGGAAAAATAATCTCACTTCTTGTGTCTCCTTGGTTTTGAACCTAAACATTCGGGCCAACCAAACCTGCCTACGTAAGTCTTCTACCAATTGCACCATACTCATTTTTTGATATATATTATAAATATCAAATATATAACATATATGTTTTACATTTATTTTTGGTATTTTACGATTTCATTATTGTCAAATGTGATAACTAAGAGGAGATCTATTTTTTTTTTCTTTCGAAATGTTATGTTTTCGATTAAGTTTAAAACATAAAATCCATTTATTAAACCTCATTATCTTATTGTATAGAATTAGTATTAGTGTAAATCATCGGGCACCATTAACATTAATATACATGTTAAGCAAAAAAAAAAAAAACCTTACCATAAATTTGTATATACAACCTTTCAGTACAAATTATTGCCTTTTGCAACAAAATAGGCAATTTTTCATTGCCAATGTGTAATATTTGCGATGAAATTTTTTTTGTCTCCAATTTTATTACAAAAGGGGATGAAATTTTTTTTTTTCATCACCAATGTGTATTATTTGTGACAAAACCAATTTCATTGCCAATTGTGACGACGAAATTACTTTTTTGTCACCAATGTCTAACTATTTGCGACGAAAATCAATTTCGTCACTATTTTTTGTTGCCTCTGACTTGATTTCTTGTGGTGACAAGTATTGTTAGGTAAGACCGCGTTCATTTGTTCTTTATAAAGGTTTTTTTTTTCTTTTTTTGTCTTTAATCTCGAGATAAATGCGCTCTATAATCATATCAAATGATATCTAATTAAAGAGATTTTTGGCATGAATGTTCCTCTCAACAAGTTCTATAAAGTAAACGATCTTGATCATTGAGGCGGATTCAAAAAGGCCCAAAAACTATTTGATTGGACCTTCCCATCCAACGAATGAATTGAAATGCCACTCCTAGTTCTTGTTTAATTATATCCATCCGAATTATGTTTCATTAATAAGAGGATATTTGTCAGAATGAGATCATTTGACTGTCTTAATCAATAGAAGATCGATTAGGTCATCCAAATGCACTTTCAATATTAAATCATCTTGATTAGCAATGCAACTGCAGGCAATTGCCTAAGGGAATCGTATACCAATCACTTCATGATCTTGGTCAAATAATTAAACGGCCTAAGGGAATCCGATACCAATCACTTCGTGATCGATCTTAGTCAAAGTATTGATAATTGATCCTATACTTAATATAAAATTTATTTCGTAGATATGGAAAAAATATTGGTATCTGATACTAGTATGATACATATTATTGTATTTATTGTCTTAGGGGGTGTTTAATTATACGACGCTTTTTGGCATTGTAGATTGTGAATTTTCAGATTACTCGTGTTCTGGATTGTGAAGCTCCAGTGTAGTTGGTCAAAAACATGTATTGAAAGTTACGTTGACACAAGTTCGACTCCAAGAGGAAGCCGTTTCTTTTTTCCTTTACGATATATAGGCTTAAATACTTTTTCGAGAAAAATGTTGCCATAGTATGATGTTGGTTTGTTGGTTGCTTCCAAATGCTTAAAGACGGAATAGACGTTCAACTTTCATTACGAACATTCGATTTTTTTTTTTTTTTACCTTCTCAATGAAACTAAAGCTCTACTTGGAACCTAGGAAAAGAATATAAATAAATGAGAAGAAAATTAGAGAAAATATGGAAGAATGTTGAATTAAGTTTGAAATTTTTCCTTCTTTTCTTTAAGAACCAAACAAGGAAAGGAATTTTTTTTTAAATTCTCATTTTTTCCACTTCTTTCTACAAGTCCCCACAGCCTAAGTCTATAGTAACAACACTAAATATCTTTAGATATATACATTTCCGTAGTGATTTTTTTTGTGACAATAATTTTTTTTGTCACTAATATAATTTAGTGACAATTTTTGCATGTTAATTTTCTTGTAGTTTGATTTGAAGAATTTGCTTAATAAGTTGTTTTTTTTAAAAAAAAAAAATCGAATCATGTTAATCATAAAGCATTGTAACCAGGGTTTCATTTTAATTTTGATTTTTTGATGTAATTTAAACTAAAAGCACATTATAACCTTAATTTTGTATTTTTTTTACTTATATGTTTTTTTTTAATTTTTAATATTTAATAATAATTAGGCAACCAAGTTTGGGGTTGGGCTTGAGCTTGTGCTTGGACAATCCAAAATGTCAGGGCCGGCTCTGTTTGAGATATGCATCCTTTAAATTGAGAGGTAGAGGCACAATGTCAAAATCAGACCTAAATTAAGATGTAGACATAGCAAAAGTTACAAGAAAAATACAACAAACAAGCATGCATGGCCGATTGTTGTTTGATATGTTTGTAATCAATTAGTCAGTTGTAATTTTCTCTGTTTGGGTTGTATCAAACTCTTTTAGTCATGATCTTTTTACGGCAGTTATCTTGAGGTCGGCGTTCATTTGTGGTTCTAGGTTAGCATCTCGAGGTTGTCAGGAATCCATGATATGTGATCATGGTCGTAGTCACAGTGGTTCTATCGGTGATGAATTATGATGATTTGTGAGGTAATGGGATTTTTTCCTGTTTTTCTTTAACTTTTTTGATTGGATTTCAATCAATACCTATGGTGAAGTGTGTATTTTTGGCTAGGAAAGTTTTGTTTGGTTTGGGTTATAGCCATTGGCTGAGTCCCCCACCGTCGTGGTTGCTTGATTTCCTATCTAGAGACGAGTCTTCTACTTGATGTATTTTGATTGAGATTAATGGTATCATCTGTTATTGTTTTGGAAAAAAAAGAAAAAATCGGAAGGTATTAACGTAGCATTTTGAACTATTGTTATACTCCAATATACTAAATACTTGAAATTTATGGCCCATCATTTGAGACTTGTTTAAAAGAAAAATTTATGCTCTTCGTGTGGCTATTAAAAATTCAGTAGTGGGTGGATCTCGGCTTTATTTGCAAGGACTTCGGGTTGGTACTGTGCACCTACGAGCCGTCAGATGTATGATCCGATGGCTTGGAGGTGCGTAGCATGGTGATACAGTCCCGGGAGAGAATTCTGTCCGTTAAGGTTAGAAAATCATATTAATTTCAATTCCAAATTGATATATTTTGAACTATATATGCATCACCCCAGAAGTTCGATTTCTTATTCAAAATTATTCTACAAAATGCGGGATAAATTTAGACGTTTTAATTAGAAAGAAAGAGTTTAGTAATTAAATTGCAATATGACCCATATTTTTGAATGGAATGTTTTCCGAATTATAAACAAGTATATAGTTAAAGTAGAGTTTCGACGCATAGGGTCTCTCTCTCCTTCAGATCTATCCCCATTACTTTCGGCATGTCCCAACATCGACGGAGCCGATTGTCGCCAGAGCAGTCCATCTGTGTGCTTGTTTGTCTGATCTTTCTTAACATCTGCTCTTCTTTCTAATCGTCTTGCAGTTCCATCGACATTATCAGGCCGGCCCCGTTCTTGTCGTTTTGAGCATCGCATAGGTTCGCATCTTGACAAGGGCGTAGTTTCTTGAGACAGAGGTAACAATTGATAGTTTTGTACGTTGGGGTTGGTGTAGACACCCCAATTTGGACCTATTAATTATCCTTAATTGTGGCCTTAAGGCTCCCCGATGATGAAATGGAATCAAAACAGGACTTGGCTAATGCTTGAACGATGTTTCTTGGTCTTTTTCAAACCAAAACCGTCATTTTTTCCAACACTCTGAGGGTAAAATGGGCACACATTTTAGCATATAAAATAACTTTGAATGAACCCAACTGGGTTAGAAAGAGGACTCAACAAGCTTTCCAACGCTTCAAAAAACACCCAAAACCGAGTTCGGGAGTGTCCGTGGCGCCCTTCTGAAGTTGGGCAGCCACTCCTGAGCGCTCAGGACCACTCTTGAGCGCTCGGGAGTGCCACTTTTGAGCGCTCGAGAGTACTGACAGAACATTGGATGTTGAACTTCATCTTTGACCACGTTTTTGTTCAGATTTTAAAATTGCAGTTCAAAGCTGCATGTTCCAGGTGTCTGCTTGAGCCAGCAGAAGACTAGTCAAGCCTGTTTTCCCTCCCAAAACTATTTTCTCCTTGTTTTTTTATTTATTTTTCAAAATTTAAGCCTATTTTCCCCATCCCCTATAAATACTACTCCTTTTTACTTCACAAGGGGCCACAAAAACAGCCCATCTCTCACTCCCTTTTGCTGCCAAAATTCCCTCTAAACTCCCTCAAAACATTTTCAAAACAAATGCTCATTTCCTAAGGCATATTTTTAGTTTTCAAGCAAGAATCCTAAAGAGAGATGGAGGCCTAAGTCCCCTCTTTTCAAACTGTTTTCAATCAATTTTCAAGCACCAAAGTTAGTCTAAGAAGCCAAGTTCAAGTCAAGCAAAGGTATAAAAGTTCATTTTATACTTCAAAATCTATTGTTTTCAAGTTTTCTGAGGGGCATCAAAGGGCTTGTACCAGTTCCTCATACTGGTTATAAGTCCATTTGGTCTTGATTTAATAGCAAGAAGAGCAGAAAGATTCAAAACCTTTTCTGGGCACAGTGTTCACTCCCGAGCGCTCGGGACTGTTCCTGAGCGCTCAGGAGTGCTGCTGTCACAAAAATCCTATTTTGTCACCAAAGATTGCATTTCCTGTATTTCAGTAGATACTGAGTGTACACTGGTCCTTCCAGAGCCCAGTTAGATTTATTTTCAGTTTGCAAGGAAGCAACACTTGGATATTCAAGACCTGTTCTTGTTTGTTTGAGTTTAGCGCTGAGCAAACCTGCCTAAATATTGTTCTAATTTATCTCTCGTTGTCTGTATATTCTGTTTGCATCCAGAAGTGCTAGGTTCTATTTCGCAGGGGATAAGAGGTCCTAAGCGCTCAGGACCACTCCTGAGCGCTCGGGAGTGTTTCTAGTTGCATTGTCCTAATTTTCGTATTCCTTCATTCCGTATCATGGCATCTCTACACATGCACATGTATCCACCTTTACTTGTGTACCTGCGAATATGTGCTAATTGTTTTCCATGAAATAAAATATTTTCGATAAATCCTGCAAACGTTTAGTAGAGACCGATTTTAAAATCGGGCTAGAGGGGTGCCGTAAAACCCTTCCCCTCTTGTAACATGGCTTCCGAACCCAAAATAATCTCTGGTTTTCAATTCAATCAATCATTTTTCAATCAAAACGGTTTCTCGGGTGGCGAACCTCAAATCCGGGTGGCGACTCTTCAATTCTTCAATTTTTCAAATCAAAACTTCGTTTTTCGGGCCGCCCCGATCCACCCGGGGCTGTGGTAGCCCACAGTTGGCAGCTATGGTGATCAAGTTTCCGTTCTGTGGTTTTTGCTGTGTCTCGGCCGCCCTTGTGGCAACGGTGGCGACGACGGCGAGGGTCTTGATAGGTGTTTTTGGGTGGCTGGACTTAAGGGTGTGGATTTGTTGTTTTCTTACAAGTTTTGCTTTAGTTTTGTTTGCTATTTTTGTTGATTTTCTTCCCCTGCATGGGACAACTCCTTGTGGGTGTTTTTGTGGTGGGTTTTTCTACGTCATCTTGATGGCTTGTCGTGGTCAGAGAAGAGTCTTGTCTGTGTGATGTCCTTAATGTTCGTTTGTGAATTTAGGCCTCCTTTGTGGTTGCTTTCCTTCCTCCTTGGAGATTGCTCCTTTGTGGTTTTCGTATCAATGAAAGCACCTCTAAATTTTGACAAAAATAAAAAATAAAAAATAGTAAAGTTATAAATTGTGAGCCATTTGATCTAGTCGTAGGTCTACGACTCCACTAGCTCTTCCACCTTAGGATTCTCCACACCCTCCACTGCGGCGTCATCAAGATTCTATTCATCCATACCTGGGGTGAAATGTCAGGGCAATATAGCACAAAGAGTGTCATTGAGTTACAACCAATCAGTAAAATAAAGCAGACTACTCAATACCCCACATGCATGGCATGGCATGATAGAAATTACTGTACATAGCAAATGATAAATCACATGAGAGTGAAAATATATAACACATATAGTTTTATGAAGCACATTAAGATTCATTTCCAATCGAACAATACTGGTTAAATCCTCATTTTATGCTTCCATCCACTATGATCATATACACTAAGTTCTCATCAACTTGGTTTCCATTTACCCTGCCTAACTCTTAGGTCTAGGACGTGACACGGCTCAAGAGAGAGCACGACTCTCCAGACATAGTATATACGGCTCAAGTAGTAAAATGGGTCAGGTCATCCAGCAATCGATCTTCGATGTGCCTTGTTGTGATGATTCATCCGGACGGATGTTTTGAGCCATGCTAATCACTGAGGATTAAGTTAGCCGAACACTTTCAATATTGGAGTGTCATTTGCTTAATTAATAAAGCTGCAGGCCCGTGCTTGTGGGAATCTCATACCAATCACTTCATCTTTAGTCAAACGATTGATTACGATCCAATAATACTTACAAATACAAATAAATTAAACTTTATATTATTAGGTACATATATGTCCGTGAGCCCCAAAAATTATCGGTACAAATACGACACGGATGTGACTACTATTTAAAAACATCTGGGCTTCATGGGTTCCAATCAATACTTTCTATCGCATGAGTTTACCTAGTGATTTTCTCAACTTAAGTTCCACAAATTTTTTATTTTTTGATTTTTTTTGTGTATCGAAGCCATATTGAATTAAAACTGCACTTCGAAAAATCCGTGTATTCGACATCAAAATTTTACGTTTGTTTACGATATAAGACAAATAAAACCACCACTAGTATAATTACAAATTACACTACAACCAATTGATTTTAGTAAACACTTCATCTTGTTAACAAGTGGAATGTTCCTCTATATAACCTCTCCAATTCTTAAAGTTCATACACCACCCAAACATCCTATACAACTTCTCCCCTCTATCTCATGGCACAGCCCAATCTGGTGAAGATACTGGACGTTTGCAGAGTGCCTCCGATGCCTCCCTCTTCCAACTCAACCGCCCAAACATCGCTTCCACTCACGTTCTTCGACATTTTCTGGTTGAGACTTCGTCCAAGTCAACGAGTATTCTTTTATGAATTCCCCGTTTCAAAAACAACACTCACAGATACCATCCTTCCTCAACTGAAACACTCCTTATCCGTCGCCCTCCTAAACTATCTACCACTTGCTGGAAATCTCACTTGGCCACTGGATTCCGACAAACCAATTGTCCAATATAATGAAGGTGATACAGTTTCACTTACAATAGGAGAGTCTGAAGACAATTTCTACCATCTCTCAAGAAATGGTTTTCACGAAGTCGAAAAAGCCCATTATTATCTACCCTACTTATTAGCATCTAAAACAGGAGTACCAGTTCTAGCCTTGCAAGTGACTTTTTTCCCAAACGCAGGGTTTTCCATTGGTCATGCCGCCCACCACGCTGTATTCGATGGGAAATCCATAACCATGTTTATGCATTCATGGGCCTCCATTTGCAGGCATGGCGGAGACTCAACTCTTACACCTGAACTAACTCCTTTTTATGACAGGACCATAGTCAAGGACCCATTTTACATCGAAAAATCTTACATACACGGCTGGTTGGCACACGATGGACCCAACAACAGAAGCCTCGAGATTCAGGATTCGAAAGCTCAAGAGGATGCTATGTTAGGCACATTCAAACTGACACAAGCAAACATAGAAAGTATCAAGAAGTGGGTAGAAGCTAAATGGCAAGAGAAACATTCAGAGAAACCAACATTCCATCCATCAACATTTGCAGTAACAAGTGCCTACGCATGGGTTTGCTTAATTAAAACTCGAAAATTAACAACCAAGAATGTACATCTTTACATCAGCGTTGATTGTAGGGCTCGCTTGGAACCTCCCATCCCTTCTACTTATTTTGGGAACTGCACTACAGGTTGTGTCATAGGTGTGGATACAAACAAGTTGATGGAAGAAGATGGGGTTGCCGTAGCAGCTGGAGCAATTGTTGAAGCAGTTGGAGGATTGCATGATGGAGTTCTAAAAGGGGCAAAAGAGTTAATACCTAACCTACTTTCTATACAGAAGGAAGGTGGTTTTTTGGTAAGTGTTGCATCCTCTCCTCGGTTTGAGGTCTACAAAATTGATTTTGGGTGGGGTAGACCAGAGAAGGTGGAGATGCTAATAGAGAACAGTGGAGCTTTATCTCTTTCAGATTCCAGAGATGGCAATGGTGGGGTTGAGATTGGGATAGTGCTGAAGAAAAACGAAACTGAAGCATTTGCTTCAATGTTTACTAGTGGTCTCAAACATCATCAAATCCATCAAAGTTGAAACAGTTAGGGCAATCGAGTTCACGGAGGATATAAGTTAAGAATATGTTCTTGTATGATACCCTAGTACAAAATTATATGCAATACGGTGGGAATATTAAGAACTGCATCCGAATATAAAACAACTGAGCTTTGGCTTACAGAGCATGTGCTTTGGTCGGAAGAGCCACCTTCCATATATCATCTTCATTCAATGGTATGTCTCTGTTATTCATTGATAAACATGTATACTGTTTTAAAACACTAGCCATCATTAAGTTGAGATTCAGCAATGCAAGGCCAAATGGCCAATATCCTTATTAACGACAATACTCATCCAACACTGAGTTCCAACAACTCAGTTGTTCAATGTAGATACATAATGTATATGAACATCTTTATAAACAAGCAACACAAAGTAGATAAACCTTGCAAAGATTGATAAAGAAAGCTAGGAAAACTACCACACCCCTCCCCTTGAATGTTGATTGGGTAACGAGTTGAAACATCACCCAATAGGTTTATCAAGTCTACAAGACATTAGAACTCTACTCAAACAATTAGAATAAAACAACATAAAAATAACATAATATAGAGACATGAAAACAAAGGAATTAAACAAGAAAAATTGGCGCGCACTTTTATGAGGTGTGTAATCGCTGTCCTAACATCATTGTTGCCTCTCTAAGTGAATTAGCAGACACCAATGGCTCCAAGATCCACTCTAAGTGAATTGTCCGTGGTTTTATGCTTGGGTTGTTTAGACCCCAAGTAGTTTCCACGTATATCGCTTTGTCTTTTCTCTCTTGATTAATTGCTTTAGTTTAGTTCATCTTATTGTGTTGATTGAAATGGAGCCTGATTAATTGCTAAGTTACAATTAGTTTTAATTTTTAAATTGTAGTCCCATCCACCCCACTCTGGGATTTGGTAGTACTTTTGGTACTTTCATTTCTCATTCAAACACACCCAAAAATGAAGGCAAGGGGCCCTGAACCCCACACCAGCTAGCTGTTCCAAAGAACAAAAAAAAAAACCCAACTCAATCAATACAATTAAACAAACTGCATAGCATGCTAACAGCAAAAGCAAGCAGATAATGGGATGAAATCAGACATTCCAACTCTCCTTAATCCATAGCAATTCAGCAATGCTCTTGACTTTTACACAGGCACATGGCAAGCCCTTATATCCCTCTAACGTTCCCCAACTGCCTCATCTCCTCTCTTGGCCTTAAAATCCTAGCATTTCTTTCATCCTAGAGGTGGTAGATTGTAGCAGAAAAAAACAACTGTAGAAGAGAATTTGAGGCTGTTGCTTGTCTGCATCTTTAAAGCAGGGTAACCACCACGGTTTTGAAGATGGAAAAGAATATATGACAACAGTTTAAGCAAAAACTGTGATTGTTTCATTTGAAGTGATCACAGTTTTGCCATGAAACCGAGATGTTATATGAAAATCAATCACAACTAGTTACCTTTGTATTGCAGTTCTGTCAAGTATCTATCACCGTTTATAACCGTGATGAAAAGTAGCGGACTTTTAATTACAGCCCGATCGATCACAGTTTTATAACCGTGATCAAAAGTAAAAGACCACAGCTAAAAACCGTGATCTTTTAACTTATTTGTAGTAGTGCTCCTAATCAAAGTGCATAGGGCTTCTAGACACCGCACCCAGCATACTGCGCCACACCCAACCAGAAGAAGGACAAAAGAAAAAAGGGAATGACATTATTCGCTAGCTTTTCTCTTATCTTTGCTGAGAAGCATGCCAATTTTAAAAGGACAAGATATCAGTAAATCCAGATCTAGGAATTTCAACATGATGATATAAAACTGAAGGTCGAAATCCTTAAAGCAAAATGCTAATATTGAAACTTAGTGTTCCAGGAACTCATTTGTTGCATTTAGATGCATCTGAACACCTTTATGAACAATTAACACTAGCTAGTATATAAACATTACAATTTACACGCATTGGTACACATGAAAATTACAACACACAATAGCATTGCCTTGCATTGCAGTTGGGCAACAAGTTAAAACCTCATGCATTGGGTTTATAAGCCAAAGCAGACCTAGCAGACCAGAAATAATAACCCTATATAAGAATGAAACGGAATGAAATTCAATTCATATTCCATAGTGGTCACAATAGCTATGTTCTCCCATTAAACATAACAAAGAGGGATAAGAATGCCGGCAAATAGATGTCAAAGTCAAACACTCGCAAGACGGAACATTAAGAATGGAGAATTAAAATCCACACTTTCAAACCTCAGAAATGCTACACACACATCCCCCAAAAGGACGCACACCGTATCCGGTTTCATAGCCACACCTAATGGTTTTTTTTTAGGTAATACAGGATGTCCCGAGTCAGCACACTTCAAACCTTACGCATGGGATGAGGTGGCCCTCAGAATTGTTGGTAAGGAAAATCGAACCGGTCTCAATAAGATCTTAGAATGTTGTAGTTGGTCTATGTAAAAGTATGTAATAGTAATAGTAGTTGTCAGGGAAACAGGTGTAATAGTAGTCAGGAAAACAAAGTCCTCGTAGTAATAAAGTTAGTCTGTAAAATAAGTCTCAGGGAAAGTAATTGCATTGAGGTCACTGATGATGCAAGCACCCCCCATTTGTGCCTATAAATAGGACTTACCTCTGCCCGTTGTAAATCAGAACCAAGCAAGTTTTCTAGTAAATAAAAGCAGTGTCTTTCTAATATTCCTGTGTCTTATATTCTCTCTCTTTGTGATCCTACCTACTTTGTGTTTGTACCCACTTAGTGTCACCAAAGATCGTAATAAAGACCCTAAACAATCTCGTAACTTTTCTCTTCACAAAATCTCAGTAAACGTATTAATTGGTCTATAACATAACAACATGAACACACATCAGAGTTTTTCTCACCTTATAAGAAGGAACTAATTTAGGTAGGGTGGTTAAGGGCCGCCGCCGGTTAGGGGAACCCAGAGCTCCTATTGCCAATCTCTCCCTATTCTTGACATAGTCTCTGACGAGAATGTTGCTTAACCCCCAAATCCGCCTCCCAAAACTATTTTGAATTTTTACAACTCGATCCACTTACAAGACCTGGCTAAACGCTCTCTGACTCTGTAATGAGTTGCGGAGGTGTAGTTGTAGAACATGTGAGAACACCAAATTGTTTTGTGACTTCAACAGATAATGAACCAAATATTTCTGTGTCAAATTGCAAGTGAATTTAGAAAAATAACAATTGATGCAGATGCCTAGAATACAAACCCCACGCCCGCCCCCCCCCCCCCCCCCGGCTGCTACAGATTACGAAACAACTACTACTAACCTCTGCGGTAGTGACGGTTGATAACCCTAATTACTAAGGTTTAAATGGGCTGGAAATTAGAATCATT
>BPLS01030177.1:0-10309 GCA_019656275.1 Rhododendron kiyosumense | reverse complement strand
GAAACTTGAGGGGCCAAAGTGCAATTATGGCAAAATTCAAGAATTAACGTAATTCAAGCAATTAAAATTAATAACTCGAATAATAAATAACTTTTTATTTATTAAAATTCAGAGTTATTACATATTTCCATTTTCGCTCAAAGATAAAGCCAAGCAGTGGTTCCATTCATTGAAGCCCCGATCTTTACTCACGTGGGGGGAAGTGCAAGACGTGTTCACCACCAAGGTCTTTCCCGTTAGCCGAACTAAACTTCTCATGGACCAAATTCAGAATTTTAAGTAGAAGGAGGGGGAAGTCTTTTACAAGCTTTGGGGGCGATATAAAGATATACTTGCAGCTGTTCCACATCATAACTTTCCCATGTACCAAGTGATCAACTACTTCTACTTGGGTTGTGATCGGGATTCCAAGCATCTTCTTGATACTATGGGGAGTGGAGATTTCATGGGAAAAGACCCCGAGGCCACTTGGGAATTTTTGGACGCCTTGGCAGAAAGGGCCCAAACTTGGCAGTACATTGATCCGGGCGAGCAAGCCATGAGAAATCAAGGTCCGAGAGGTTCTAGCAAGTTTTCAGTGAGCGAGCAAAATGGACTTGAGACAAGGTTGGAAGAACTATCCCTGAAGTTAGATAAAATGAAGTTAAACTCAACCAAAGTGAAGGAAGTAAAAGAGGTTCAGCAAGTAGAGGAGGTGTGCATTATTTGCGAGACAACGGGTCATTCAACCAACAATTGTCATACCATCCCTACTCTCCGTCAGCACTATAATCAACTCACCGAAGATGTATGTGCATTGAATCAACGATGGGATCCATATTCCAACACTTATAATCCGGGATTGCGGTCTAATCCGGCTTTCTGATGGAGCAACCAGAATGAGATGGGAACTTCCTCAACTTCTCATGCTCCGCCTCCCGCTCAGAATCAAAATTGGAGGCAACCACAATTTCAAGGTCCACCTCGTTTCCCTACAACTCAAGGCCCGCCGGGATTCATACCACAGGGCCAATTTCAAGGGCAAAGCCAATTTCCGCAACATCAAGCACCACCTCCGCGTCGTTCTTTGGAGGATATTTTGAATGCTTTCTGTCAGATGCAAACTACCACCAACGAGCAAACTGCTCAAGCTATGAACGACATCCGTAACCAAGTGGGTAAGCTGACAACGGCTATTGGTGTGTTGCAACAAGAGAAAGGGAAACTCCCTACGCAACCTCAACCAAACCCCCAAGGCCAACATTTTGCGCAAAGCTCTTCGGTGACTTTCCCCGAGCAAGCAAAGGCCATTATTTCATTCAGAAGCGGTAAAACGGTTGACAACGCCCAAGTGGAACCGCCGGTTACGCCAATCTTGCTACCCTTTTCGGCACCATCCAAATCGACTCTATCCAATGGGGACTCGCCCGAGCAAGCTCCAACTGCCAAAGAAAAAGGAAAGGCAAAAGAGAACGCTGCTCCGCCAGTTTTCACTGTGCCCGCTCCATTTCCCAATCGCCTAAGGTCACCGGCCAAACCAAATCTGAATAGCGATATCTATGAAGTGCTCCAGAAAGTGCAGGTTAATTTGCCTATACTCGACGCCATCAAGCAGATTCCATCATACGCAAAATTTTTGAAGGAGTTGTGCACTCACAAACAGCAGCTCCAAGTGCAAAAGAAGGTATTCTTAATCGAGCAAGTGAGCTCACTCTTCCAGTCAACCCTTCCGCCCAAGTACAACGATCCGGGGTGTCCAACGTTATCCATCACCATAGGGGCAAGGTTGTTTAAAGCACTTCTGGATTTGGGCGCAAGCGTGAATCTCCTACTGTTCTCAGTGTATCAAAACTTGGATTGGGGGAAATGAAGCCGACTCGGGTGACTTTACAATTGGCGGATCGGAGTGTCCGAGTTCCAAAGGGGATGGTGGAAGATGTGCTTGTACAAGTGGACCAATTTGTGTACCACGTGGACTTTGTGGTTCTAGACACATGCCCAGTACCGGCGGCTCAATCATCCGTTTCGATCATTCTTGGCCGGCCGTTTCTGGCAACTTCCGATGCGGTGATTCATTGCAGGGTTGGCTGACTCAACATGAGCTTTGGTAACATGAAGATGCAAGTCAACATGTTCCATATCGGTAGCCAATTGGGAGATGATGAGGATGTGTGCGGAGTAAGCATGATCGATGCACTTGTTCAAGACCATATCCATGAGTTTATTTGCAAAGATGAGTTGGAGTTAGCGCTTACTTCTGCCGAGGCTGATTTTCTTAACTCCCCCGACGTTGCTTACCTATGCTCCTTGTTAGATGAGGAAGAAGTGTGTGCTATAAACCCGTGGGTTCCAAAATTTGAGGAGTTACCTCCAATTGAGAAGCGAGCTGTTCCGTCGAGCGTGGAACCCCCGACACTTGATCTTAAACCACTACCGGATACACTTAAATATGCCTATCTTGGCGAGGGCCAAACCTACCCCGTGGTGATCTCCTCCGCTTTCACCGAACCTCAAGAGTTTCAATTGCTCGCTACGTTACGAAAACATCCCAAGGCTATTGGTAGGTCTATAGCCGACATTAAGGGCATTGAGGCCTCCCTTTGCTCCCACCACATTTACCTTGAGGAGGATGTCAAGCCATCTCGCCAACCTCAACGGCGATTGAACCCGATTATGATGGATGTCATGCGAGCGAAAGTGCTTAAATTGTTGGACGTTGGCATTATCTATCCAATAGCAGATTCCAAGTGGGTGAGCCCGATTCAGGTGGTTCCCAAGAAGTCTGGGGTGACGGTAGTATGAAATGACAAGGATGAACTCATACCAACGCGTGTTCAAACCGGTTGGCAGGTGTGCATTGATTACCGGAAATTAAATGCCAGCACGAGAAAAGACCATTTCCCTCTTCCGTTCATCGATCAAATCTTAGAAAGGGTGGCGGGCCACAAGTTTTATTGTTTTCTGGATGGTTACTCCGGGTATAATCAGATTGAGGTGGCATTGGAGGACCAAGAAAAGACTACTTTCACGTGCCCATTCGGGACTTTTGCGTATCGTCGAATGCCGTTCGGGCTTTGCAACGCCCCCGGTACTTTCTCTCGGTGTATCATGGGCCTTTTCAGCGATATGGTGGAGAAAATAATGGAGGTGTTCATGGACAACTTTTTTGTTTTCGGTGATTCCTTTGAGGCTTGTCTGGCAAATTTGGAGATCGTGCTAGCTCGGTGTGAGGAAAAGAACTTAGTGCTCAATTGGGAGAAGTGCCACTTCATGGTGACCGAAGGCATTGTACTTGGCCACATTGTTTCTTCGAAAGGCATAGAGGTGGATCGGGCAAAAATTGACTTGATTGGAAATCTCTGAACTCCCAAGTGTTTAAAGGATATCCGATCTTTCTTGGGGCACGCCGGATTCTATCGGCGGTTCATAAAAGATTTCAGTGCCATCGCCCGGCCATTGTGTCATTTGCTTGCCAAGGATGTGCCATTTGAGTGGACGCCGGCTTGCGAGGCTGCTTTCACCAAGTTAAAAATGAGTCTCACTTCTCCACCTATTGTGCGATCACCAGATTGGGAATTGCCATTTGAGCTGATGTGTGACGCCAGTGACTATGCCGTCGGGGCCGTTCTGGGCCAACGAAAGGGGAAAGAGCCGTACGTCATCTACTATGCCAGTAAGACGCTCAATGAGGCTCAAATGAACTATTGAACTACGGAGAAAGAGTTGCTTGCCATAGTCTTTGCGTTGGACAAGTTCCGGTCTTATCTCGTTGGAGCACCGATCACCGTATACACTGATCACTCCACTCTTAAGTACCTTTTCACGAAGCAAGATGCCAAGGCGAGATTGATTCGGTGGATTTTACTCCTACAAGAGTTTGACCTCACTATTAAGGACAAGAAGGGTGTAGAGAATGTGGTGGCCGATCACTTGTCCCGGCTAGATTTCGAAGATCATACAGTGCACATTCCTATTGGTGACTCTTTTCCCGATGAGCAGTTATTTGGAATCTCCACGGCTCCCTGGTATGCGGACATCGTGAATTACTTGGTTGCTGGTCTGATGCCTGCCCATTGGAATTTGCACGAGCAGCGTCGATTTTTAGCGGAGGTGAGACGGTTTTCCTATGACGACCCATATTTGTTTAAGTACTGCGCCGACCAACTCGTTCGCCGTTGTGTGCCGGAGTCGGAGCAGCAGAGTGTTCTTAAATTTTGCCATACAGAGGCCTGTGGCGGCCATTTCTCTTTCAAAAAGACCGCCGCCAAGATTTTGCAAAGCGGTTTTTACTGGCCACAGTTGTTTAAGGATAATTTTGCTTTCTGCCGGGCGTGTGCACGCTGTCAACTTTTGGGGTGCGTAACACGATGAAATGAGATGCCACTTACGCCCATCTTGATCATCGAAGTGTTCGATTGCTGGGGCATCGACTTCATGGGGCCATTTCCTACTTCTTTCGGGTACCTTTACATCTTGTTGGCCGTCGACTATGTCTCCAAGTGGGTGGAAACCATCCCCACTCGTACCAATGATGCCCAAGTAGTGGTGGAATTCCTCCGAGAGTACATTTTATCACAATTTGGCATGCCAAGGGCTATCATTAGTGATCAAGGGTCCCACTTTTGTAACCGAACCGTTGCGGCCCTCATGCGGAAGTATGCTATCATTCACAAAGTCTCAACATCTTATCACCCGCAAACAAATGGCCAAGCGGAATTGGCAAATCGGGAGATTAAGCATATTTTGGAAAAGACAGTCAATCCCACCTGCAAAGATTGGTCCACACGTTTGATCGACGCTTTATGGGCTTACCGTACTGCGTATAAGACTATCTTGGGGATGTCGCCGTTTCGGCTTGTCTACGGGAAAGCGTGCCACTTGCCGGTCGAACTTGAGCATAAAGCATATTGGGCCATCAAAAAGCTGAATTTCAATATGGCCAAAGCCGGTGCCCGCTGCAAGCTCCAATTGACGGAACTCGAGGAGTTAAGGTACAATGCTTACGACCATTCTAGCGCTTAGAAATCTAAACTCAAAGCCAAGCATGATAATAAAATTGTGATTAAAAACTTTGAGCCTGGTCAAAAAGTGTTATTGTACAATTCTCGATTGCACTTGCATCCCAGTAAGCTACGCTCACGTTGGGCCGGGCCTTATGTTGTCAAAACTGTTTTCCCTCATGGGGCAATAGAAGTAGTAAGCTTGAATAACGGTTCCTCTTTCAAGGTTAATGGTCAAAGGCTTAAGCCTTTCCTCGGTGGCTTTGAAGTCGGCGAGCCCGATGAGGTCTTGGCCGATCCAGCTTACACGGATGGCCCGGCAGTATAGTTGTGGTTCGTTTAATTTGCACGGGGAGCGAAAGCGTAACCGCTGAACTTAACTGTTTGTCGGACCCGGCCCCCGGGTAGGGGGTACCCACCATTGACTTGGGTATTTGTAGCTCCGCACGCCGCTACTAAAATAAGGATCGTGTGCCCAGCTCTGGTTAGTAAGGGCAATGTTTTGTTCTTGTGCATATTTTCGTGTTTTGTTTGTTTTGGGTTTTTCAAATCAATAAGATTTCACCAATGCATCTTTGTATCGGGCTTTTATTAGTCCTTCTTTGTGGTAGTTTACCGTTAATCATCCATGCTCACCAGATAAGTCCCTATCGGGGGCAATTTAGGTCTTTGGGTGCGACTTAGTATTCCCATGCTTTGGCGCTAGGCTCTGCTTTGTCTCACTTTGTTTCGACCATAGGGAACGCTGAGCTTAATTGCTTGGTGAGGTCAAGCGGTGAATTTTACTTCGGGCATGATGTAACAAATTTGACGGTCTAGTATAGCCACCTACGTTTTGCCTACTTGGTCGGACGTGGGAAGAAAAGTATGACTCGTAAGATTGTGTGAAAATCGGGTGGGGTTCCTTGTTGTTTTCCTTTGTTTATCTGTTTGTTGGCGCCTGGATACCATGTGCCGGGCGGTTCTAATGTCATTTGGCTCTTAGTAGGTAGTTTGGGCTTAAGTCTTTTACAGGGTATATGTGCTACCACGCCAGCCTTGGTGGATTGGATCTACCGTCAGAGTGATTGCGGCATTCAGGATCCCTAAGCATGGGTGCGATTACGTGTCGCGGTTGTTAGTCCAACAAAGCTCTGGTCATGATCCTGTGTGACTAGGTGTGGTTCCATTGGAAGAACCGAAGGAGTTGACCTTGAAAGCCGTTCGGATGACGAAAAGAGCCAGTGACGCCAAAGCCTCCAACTTGGTCGAGGCATAAGGGGGTTGACATTCCCCCGTCGGTACGATCTTTTGTTCCCTTTTCCCCTTACTGTTGTTCTCCATGCTATGAGGGCATAACATATTTTATGTTGGGGGGAGGGAAATAGTTACGCTATTTCTTTTGTTCGATGTTTTCTTTTTCGGTAAATGGTAATTTTTTTTCGTTTTTAGGTTGCAATCCTTCCGTTATTACAAAATTTTAGTGGAATTAAACTACTTAGCCCGTGCCCATTAGTTCTTGAATTGGCAAGCGTTCGTTGTAAATATTTTAGTTGAACTTGTCAAGCCAACTCGTATGCTTGAGGAAGAATGATAAATAAGATGTTGGGTGTTTTGTGAGCAAGTTTGACCCATATCCCGTTGCTTTTCACATTACTTTCTTAGTTTAGGTATTCATCTCATGTCATGCCTAAGTGTGTTCGTTATCTACTATAAATCGTTTCGGAATCTGTGGCATACTTGGGAAATGATACAAGGCAATGTTTGTATGATTAAGCCACAAGAGAGTCCCGTTGTCCTTTGAAATAAAGCCAAGTTTGTGTCTCACTCATTTCCATAGGAAACTGGATGTTTGGGTGGATGGTTGGGAAGTTGATTTTGTTCTTTGCCTGGGTTTGCTCAAGGTTTACAAGGCTCCGGTTGTGTTTTGAAGTGATTTCGGGCATCGGCATTGGAAAAGTGGTGGAATGCCTGAACTTCTGGAGATAAGCTCTCCGTATCGATACATCATTAACGCGTATCGATACGCATTAATTTTGTGGGGAGACAAAGGCTAGCGTATCGATACGGATTAAGGGCTGTATCGATACGCATTGGTTAAAAGACGGATCTGCAGTTACATAAGGGTCGATCATCTTCATCCTCTTAACTTCTTTTCTCTCTCTTATCCTCCATAACCGCCCAAGCTCTTCGGATTCTTTTCCTCCATTCCATAAATTTCCCCACTAAAACTCCATAATCCCCCACACAACCTTTAACCCTTCAGGATTTTTTACCGGATTTCGAGGTGTTCAAGCCAAATCTTGCTTTTATAAGGTAAATCTATTGTCTCTCTCTTCCTTGGATGAAATTTCCAATCTTTTCCTCTAAAAATAGCATGAAATCCTTGAATACCCACTATATTTAGCCATGCATGAACATTTTGAACCCTTTTACCATGTACTCTAGACCCTAGCCTGAAATTTTGAAGTTGTAATGGAGAATGGTATGGTATTGCCCTGTTTTTGCTTTTGAACTGAATTTTGGGGACTGAGGTTGTGTGGCAGTGTGGCACTGCCCTGAGTTGTGACAATTTTGTTGGCTGTTGGAATTATTCGGAACTTGTGCATCCTCGGCTGCATTCTGAGTTATTTTTCCCCTTGTGCATATTTCAAGTTACTGGAGTGTTGCTCTGCTTGTAGGGTTTTCATAGCAATGGTGAGAACCAAAACGGTGGCTACTAAGGGTAAAAGTAAGGCTACAGCTTCCACCTCCGAGCAAGCTGAGGAAATAGTGCGCGAAATGGAAGAGGAGGAAGAGATGATTGCAAATCTGGAAAAGGGCCGCGCTAAGTGAAGAACGGCCGCTGAGATTCGGGCAGCCAATCAAAAGAAGTGGGAGGAGGGCCTCCGAGGTAGGGGGTTCAAGAATGAGCGTCATGTGGACGTTGACAATCTTGGCGCTGAGAATCCGTTTGTCCGCTGTATCCAGGAACAAGGTTTGGCTTATTACCTTGCCCCTAATCCCGGTTATAACAAGGAACTAGTCATAGAGTTTTATAAAAACATGAAAATTCCGTCCAAGGAGGACGAGGACAAGGATGATGCTAAGATTTCTTCGAAAATTGGGAAGGTTTCCATTGAAGTTACTTCGGGATTTATTGCGGGTCTGTTGAATTACCGCCAACTGCCTGCTAATGGTGTGAATTATCCGAATGAGGAATATGTGGCGAATGATACCATAGTTCAGGAGTTGTACAAAAACCCTGGGGAGGCAAGTCTCCCCCATGTGCCTGGGCATTTCAAATATGACTACCGCCTTGTGAATCAGCTAGTACACCATAATTTCAATCCTAGAGGGACTGATAACAAGCCCGATATCCATGAGGGGGGTTTGATACATGCTTTTATGAACCCGAATGTGGTGTGTGATTGGGCGAAATACATTTTTCATGAATTGATCGATTTCAAGGCAAGAGCCCCGGCCAATTCAAGGATGCCTCTCCCGTGCTTGGTGACCGCTATTTGCTTTGCTCAGAAAGTCCCAAAATCCAAGTTCGTGGAATGTGAGAAACTAAATCCTGGAGACATCAACAACTCCATTCTTACTCGAAGCATTTCTCAGTCTCGCCCAGCCGCCGTTGCTGCTCCGCGGGGAGCGTACTTAACTACCTTGCCACCAAAGGGTGCCCGGGCGGCTTCTTGGAACAAGTTACTATTTTGCCAAAGGGTGGCCATTATGGGATGCATGAAGAAAATCAAGAAGGAGACCCGAGACAATGCAAGGAGGCAATGGAGGATAGATCACAAGTTGGACTGGGTTGTAAGTTGAGGGGCGGGGCAAGCTAGTGAGCCGTATGGGCCACCGCCCATGGAGCCGGAGGAGGACAGTGATGATTTTGCCGGGGGAGAGCCGGAGTTTCTGGATGACGAGTAGAGTCGGTGGAGTGTGTGAAATCCATATACTTGGTCGGGGTGCAAGGTGGTTGACAGTCCACCTATTATCTTTTCATTTTATCGTTTTGGTTGTTGGAACTCTAACCTGTTAGTTTAGTAAGTTTTTGTTGAGGCCGGCATGTGGCATGTGACTTGGTAGTTGGAATTGGTGGCGGCCAAGGGTAGTTGACCTAGCTAGTATATGGCTGCCGCCTCATTTTGCTAACCGTTCTTTGATTAAACCAAGGTCAATATATGTTTTGAAGCCCTTAGTAGATCTTTTGTAACGACCCTGATTTTTGGTCGTTAAAAATTTCGTTAAATAATTGAATTTTATTGTAATTGCTTTTAATTTCCAAAGTTTGTCAAAATTACGTTTTTGCCCTTCAAAATTTATTTCTTTGCGCTTTGGTCTACCTCGCAAGCCTAACTAGCTTTTAACCATCCGATTTGAAAAACTAAGCTAGGAAGCTACCTAGTTACTTTTCGCTAACCGCAAAATGACCGTTTTGCCCCCCCTTGAACCTTTTGAACATTTTGAACCTTTTGAACCCTAGACTAAGAATTTTAATATTCTTTTTCTTTTAATTATTTTGGATATATTCTTTGTCCATTGGACAATAAATGTTAGGGAAACTATTATCCATTGGATAATAGAAACCCCATTAGTTTATATTAAATGTCTACTTTATTAAAGTACTATGAATAGTAAAAAGTAACTTTTTGATTACTTTAAAGTACCTTTTTGGATTACTTTAATGTTTAATCTCCCTAGCAACTATTATCCATTGGATAATAAAAGTTAGGGTGGTTATTACCCATTGGGTAATAGGTTGTTCTTCCACCTAAGTACATGGGTTGATTTATTTTATCTTTTCCTTTAAACCCATGTGTTAAGTATCCATTATTTTAATATAAAAGTAATAGTACTAAGATTTCCTAAAGTACCCTTGGCATTATTTTATTGGGATTTTGATCTTCCAAGATCATTTGGTACATGTGTATATATATATAAGTACTTGGTTGGTTAATGCCTATTTATTAGTTGTTAGGAAAATCCTAGCCTTTAAAGTCTACCTTTGATCTTTTGGTACAAAAGTACCATTGTTTAATTGTTTCTTGCATACATATATATATATATATATATGTACTTGAGAAGAGAGAGAGGGAGAGAGGAGAGAGAGGCCGGAGAGAGAGAGAGAGGAAGGAGGAAAAAAGGGATTTGGTTGTACCTTGGTTGATCTCCCATTAATCTTCCAAATCCTTGGTGTATCTATTCTTCATTGCTAGGAAATCACCTCCATTGTACTCTTGTATACACCTTGCAATGGTTTGAACCCTTAGATCTTGTACCCATATCTTTCTTGCCCACCAAGGATCAATCCTAGCGATCCAATTGATCCAAGATCAATCTTGGTACAAAAGTAGCCATGCAAA
>BPLS01030164.1:0-12896 GCA_019656275.1 Rhododendron kiyosumense | reverse complement strand
ACACAACTATCTTCGAAGCCGTCCAAAGTATGTCGGTATATATTTATATCAAACAACTCTAGATACAATTGTATTCAAAATTGTGTTTTAAATTGTGTTTCTACAAATACTCCTGGAAAAAATCAAATGAGTTTTTGCATTCTAATTTACCTATACCAACATATTGTACAAATGAAATTTTATCCACATAGGAAAACTACTGAGAATTTCGAACGGTGCAGTGGAAAGTCAACTTCTGAGCGGAAAACTTTTACTAAAATGAAAGAAAGTGTTATTTTTTTAATCAAACAGTGACACGACTTTTCATAAAGGGCCAAAATTGTTAGACTGAGGGCTTGGGAAATTCTACAGTGCAAGGTTCTACAAGATGCTCTGTAGGGCGCACAAGGGTCATCGATTTTGACAATGAATAGTTGAGATACGATTTTTAATTATTACCAGTCATAATTGATTTTTAATGTGGACTATTGATTGATGAAATCGACGGTTATGTGCCGCCCTACACATGCACTACACGGGGGTGCACTACAGCACCCCCGGATCCTAGACTGAGGTGGTATCAATTATCACTCTCTCAAAAACTCCCTAGTCGTCTCTCTTCCTTCCCCTCCCTTGTCCTAGGGTTTTCACCACCCATATGCGGCGGCAGGAGGGGAGGGTGCGCTTTACCTCTAATGGAGTATGTTTTTCGTCCTCTACTAGTGATGGTTTTTCGCTTTCAATAACTCCTACTTTTCAATGAGGGTTTTCTCTCTTAATCTCAGATCTGAGAGTTTCTTTCGGTTAATTATTCTTTTCTTTTCGTTTGGCTTTCCTTCATCACTGATCCCTCTTCCGCCGCTCCTCCTCCATCGCCGCCAACGCGTGATCGCCGGTTGGCCGGCGTTCATGCATGGTTATGGAGTTCTTGTTAGCATCTCGAGGTCTTCGGAGATCCATGATTTCTGGTCGTGGTCACGAAGGCTCTACCGGTGATCGATTAGGATGGTTTGTGATGTTATGGATTTTTTCCTTTTTTTTTTTTTTTACTTTTTCGATTGGATTTCAATCCAAGCTTATGGCATGAAGTGTGTGTTTTTTGCTGGGAATGTTGTTTGGTTTGGGGTAGGGGGATAGCCATTATCCCTGTCTAGAAACAAGTCTTCTACTTGATATATTTTGATTAAAATTAATAATATCACATGTTATCGTTTTAGAAAGGAAAAAAAAAAAGTAGCATCAATTGTGACGACTTGAAATTTTTTATTAATCTTTTATCTTTTGGTAAGACATTTATTAATAATTATACAATCTGGTATTTGAAAACCTGGGATTTCAGCTCTCGGAAGTCATTCTATTCATTACTCGCCGGTCAAAATTCTATTATACGATAAGTCTAGATGGGGGGCGGTGGTGTATCACATTCGAAAATTGGTGTAGCTTGTCTCTGTACATTTTTCAAAGTGCTTTTGACAATTATGTAACAACTGAATTTAGTCTACATGGACCCAAATTTTTATTCAATGAATTTCGTATAAATACGAAAGATGAACGGTTCAACGGATGATCATAAATCCAAATGATTGATCAAACTCTCAAGTTAACGACGGTCAAATCCTCTAGTTGTCACAAGGTTCAAAATATTTGACCTTCATGTTATTCGAATTAACATGCGAGTTGTAATGTGGACTGCAACTTTAATTACTCTTTTTAGAAGATTTTAATAATTAGTTTCTTGCAACATTTTGTGGTGTTGGTATTGTTTTGTTAGAAGATTGGGAATGTCCAATTTTGGGCTTCCTAGGAATGATTCATGTTTATTTGCAGTTAACAAATATATAATTGGTCAAGTGAGAGCATGACAGTAAGTAAGAAGCTTATCTTTTGGAACTCTCAGTTTCAACTTCCACTACTAACCAAAAAAATCCTTCAGACCACATGAAATTTGCTCGGACATTAACTTTGAAGTTCGAGATTAATCGACATGCGCATACACGATTCCGAACACACAAGAAAATGTGATTCATGATCATTCAAGTGTACATTACCATTTTTACAAGTTTGATTTCTAGAAGTTTCCAAAAGGCAGCAATGGCCCATTGACCCACTACAGTAGTCTTCTGTCAATATTGATGTCCCAAAGAGAGGTGCTTTCACACCCCGCCGACACCCACAGCCGCATTTCCACTAATACCCCTCCGCCTCCCTTCTTTCTTTTCAGTTTGCCTTTTTTTTTCTTTTTTTTCTTCCTCTTTATTTCCTTTTCTTTCTTTTAAATTTGAATTTTTTTCCTTTTTTTTCTCCTTATTTCCTTTTATTTCTTTCCAGTTGGGATCCCTTTTTTTTCGTTTTTTAATTTTCAATTTTTTTCTTTATTTGTTTCTTTTCCATTTACCTCCCTTCTTTTTTTTTTGGTTAACTCAAATTTTATTTTCAATTAAAATTGACTTTATACTTAATAAATTTATATTATTTTAATTAATTAATTAATTTGTCTTAACAATGAATAACAAAAATAACTTCTAATGAACAATAATAAATTTAAACAAAATTTCATTTTATTATAATTGAGTACATATCGTCAAAATATAAAAATACATAAAAACACAAATTTTAATTAATATTTCCTCCAAATGTTGCTCCCGGCGCACTTATACCCATTTTATGTAGGCTAATATGCATATATACCTAGAAAATCTAGGAAAGACTACTTGTAAGACAATTAATAGGTTCAAATCTATTTCTACGCTTTGTAAAGTAATCGAGAGCAAAAAAAAGTATTTTAATTGATCATGTTTATCCGACTGTTTTTTTTCCCTTTTTTTATCCTTTACAGATTAAAAAATATAGTTACAAAAATAAGTGTTCCAATTTTCAATCTGTTTGAACCGGTGCAAAGATGTTATTTTTCTGATTATTTCATCGTAAATGGTCGTAGTAAATTTTTTGCTCTAAGGCCTTTCAATTGGCACCCTAAGAGTTAGAGCTCTATTAGGGTGCCCATTGAAAGGCCTTAGGGTGCTCGTTGAAAGGCCTTAGAGCCAAAAATTTACTACGACCATTTAGGATGAAATAATCAGAAAAATAACATCTTTATACCGGTTAAAACGGATTAAAAATTGAAACACTTATTTCTTTATACCATTTATGTATTAAAATATATAGTTAAAAATTAATCTGTTTGAATCCGACTGTTTAATGAATACAATTATTTTTCTAATGAATCTGACTGTCTTTTTTTTCCTATATATATTACAAAAAAATAGTTTAAAAAATAAGTGTTTTAATTTTCAATCCGTTTGAACCGGTGCAAAAATGTTATTTTTCTGATCATTTCATCCTAAATAGTCATAATAAATTTTTGGCTACAAAACCTTTTAATGGACATCCTAAAAAAATCCTAAAACCAAATAATGAGTCATAGGATACTCGTTGAAAGGCTTTAAAACAAAAAATTTATTATCACTTTTTAGAATAAAATGATCAAAAAAATACAATCTTCGCCCCTGTTAAATTGAAAATTGGAGCACTTAATTCTTGAATTATATTTTTTAATATAGAAAGGGTGTATTTATAGAAATTAAATAAATAAGATAAAATTAATTAAATAAAGCAAAGAAAGAAATTAAAAACTGTAAAGAGAGGGAGGGGGGGGAGGGTCGTCCGGAAAAAGGGATGTGGGGCCGGAGGGGTGTGGTGTCAGGGGTGGGAAAAGCAATTTGCGTCCCAAAAGACTTCACAAGTACTGGAGTATTTTCAAGCCGTACCCACCAATAAGTATGCTGAACGCCATACATCAAAATAACAACCGAAAAGAATGACCCTCCAATTATTAAAATTGGTTCAAATTTATGTGGCTATCAACTCCAATGGGGTGTGACCAAGTGGTTATGAAAAAATAATAAGTGCTTTCCCATGAGGTCACAGGTTCTATTTCTACGGAGGCCAAACATTTTAAATTTTGGGGCCACTGAGGGTTATGCCTGATCGTTACCTTCAAGAATCCGAAATTAATCAAGATGTGCGCAAGATAGCACGTGCAACCTGGGTTTTACAATGGCTGACTGCAATAAATATACTCGCCACATCTTAAACAAGGGCAAAGCTAAATTGAAGAGAGTGACACGTGCCACCCGGCCACCCCTGATTTCATGAATAGTGTTATTATGCACTTATGAATTAGGCAGTTATCGGTATCCAAACAATTGACTTTTCGCACAAATATAAAATCAAGCAGCTTGGAAATGTTCTTAGCTTTTTCTTGATCAAAGATTCAAAACAGATGGACAATAAGTTGTGTGAACTCTTTTCTTTAATTTGTTCCTTTTCCGAACAATGGCTACTTTGACATTCCTCCTTTTTTGACTTCAGATTATTCATTTCCAATAATACCTTCACAATCAACTTGGTTTTTTTTAGAATAGTTCACTGCCCACAAAAGAGGACCTTTAGACTTCAGTACTGTATAAATACCTCCTCTAGTTCTCACATTTTCCTCACACCATTTCCTTACATACCTTAAGCAGTTCCTCCTTAATCTTTCTTTTTCTTCTTCTTCTTCTTCTTCACTTGTTCATTTTCCACACTTCCAAAACACCATGGGTGCCATCACTTACGATATGGAGGTCTCTTCCTCAATCCCTCCATCCAGGATGTTCAAGGCTTTTGTCCTTGACGCCGACACCCTCATCCCCAAAATCCTCCCACAGGCCATCAAGAGTGTTGAAACCCTTGAAGGAGATGGTGGAGCTGGAACTATCAAGCTCATCACTCTCGGCGAAGGCTAGTTCCTATTTTTATTACCCAATTAGTTTATCATGTTCTTGCTCAGACGTTTTTATACCAGAATTACTTTTGTTGCTTCCACAATTTCCAAAATCGGCTAAACGTTTTTTACTTACCAAATAAGAAAACAGTTTCACAGTGCGATTGGCCTTTGGGGAATCTAATGTGAGCTAATTTTTCCATAGGTAAACTAATTACCATGTGTTTTTTTAATATGCAGGGAGCGCATATAAGAGTGTGAAGTAAAGAGTTGATGCCATTGACAAAGAGAACTTCACCTACAGTTACAGCGTCATTGAAGGCGATGCTTTGATGGGCATTTTCGATTCGATCTCTTATCACATCAAAATCGTAGCCTCTGCTGATGGAGGATCCATCTGCAAGAACAGGAGCATTTATCAGACCAAAGGTGATGCTCAGGTCACTGAGGAGGAAATCAAGTCTGGCAAAGAAAAGGCCTCGGCCATGTTCAAGGCTATCGAGGCATACCTCGTGGCAAATCCCGAAGCTTGAAAACTAAAGCTTCTCCCAGAGTCTATGTTCAGATTTATTTGCATGAGTGTGCATGCTTGGTTTCGTATCATCGGTTCAGGGTGTGATTTTCAGTCTATTGTTGTTTCCCATTTGTGTTTTCGTTCAATAAAATGACATGCTATTGTAATCTTTTGTCAGAGAAACGTCGTGAAGTATAACGATTGTAGTACATTTTTTTTGATTGAGCATACTGCTCTCTTTCTACGAAATTGTAATAACAATATTGATATTATTCAGGTGGCTGATTTCGTTTGATTATCTTCGGGCTTAACGGTTGTAGTACATTTTTGTTAAAAATTACATAATCAAGGTGGTCCAGTTGTCGGTCTATCTTTGATGAAACTAATCCATTCCACCATTTTTGGTATGTAATTTGACCCAAGTTGAAGCCTTGTGTCGGTTTTAAAATTTTAGTAGTAACAATTTCAAGCGTCTAACTGAATTATCGAGTAGTTCGGGGTCAGAGCCAGCCCAGCGCTACAAGACCTCGGGTTTGGGCCAGCCCAGCAATGGGCAAAAAAAAAATGTAAACCCATTATAACCTCGATTTTATTTATTTTTTCTTTTATTTTCTATTAACTTAATAGTAAGTGAGCAACCAAACTTAGACAGCCTGAATGACTCAAATATCAGGATCGGCACTGTTCGGCGTGCTCATGAGGTGGTTTAAAAGAAAATCTAGTACTGCTCCTAGTTGTAAAAGACTAATTTAATAGTAGATTGGAGGAGGACTGCAACCGAGCCAAGTTGAGATGAGCTTTAGAGTATTTTTGCTCATTTAACTTCAGCGAGTTCGAGCTCAAATGGTGTTGAGCGCCGGAACTCAATTCGTGTACGAAAGGAACCTCTATAATCGAGCACATACGTACGAGCCAAACTTATCTAGAAGAGCCAATTGTTGGTTAAGTTGAACTGGGCTCATTTTCTAAAGAGCCAAACATTCTGATCAAACTTGGCTCATCTACTGAACAAACCGACCCAATCCCCAAGATGCTAGCAAATAGCTTGATCGGTTCGTTTGCAGCTCTAAATGAGATATATACAAAGTAGACTTTCCTCGTCGACAGACTCCACTCATGCAGGTATTTTAGTTATCTGGTAAATGGTGAATTCCGACGAAGTGTATAGACCCCATTTGGCCTTTTTTTTTTTGGCATAGTCCTTTGGTTAGTTTCTTTTAATTCTCACTATATTTGTTCAACTTTTTATATCACATCGTTCATCTCGATAAGAGTAATCGAAAAAGTGTAAAAAAATTTAAAAAAAAGTTTAAAAAGTTCATATAAAACGACGAAAAAGACAATCTGGTTGGGCCTTTAACCTTGACCCATATATTGATGACTAGTGCATAGAGCAAAATATTGTTAAATTTGAAAACAAGCAAATCCTGCATATTTGGATTTGACAGATCTATAAGCTTTGTGTTCATCCGCAATAACAGAAGCTTTTCTATTTTCTTTTATATTACGCGTCGCACTATTACATATCCAAGTACATGTATTTGATAAGAAAAAATCCCTAGTTGCCAAAAAAGCCAATTAGACCAAGGAGTACGTACCTTCATGGTCAACAGTGATGTGCAAAAATGAACTGGTTTCTGAGTTAGCCAAAGCATTCTTTTTCCAACTGGACATATATACTACAAGAGGGAGAGCTCGAAGGGTTAGTCTGGTTGATTGGTGGGTTTTTGTCTTGCAGAATTAATTAGGATTATGCTAATTAGAATCAGGCCGTAAGAAGGTAATTTCTCTTTGCATGGATGACTTCTCTTTAACAGGACCAGGGAGAAATTAATTGAAGTATGCATAGGCTAGTTCAGATCTTTATCGTCGAACCAAAGGAGAGAGAGAGAGAGTATGTTTGTTTTGGCACACTTGTGGATCAGATCAATGGCATGATCAGCGGGTCTACAGGCTACAAGGTTGGTCCTACCCAATCAGGCCTTTAGTGAAACATGTGTTGATGCTTCTAGAAGTTTTTGACACCCCATAGGCTATAGCTATAGCTATAGCTACAATATTGGAAGAGAAAACATGACCCAAAAAAAATTATTGGAAGAGAAATGTAGTACTAACTCCACCATGGTTTTTCTATTGTTCTCTCTAGTTTTCTTTATATTTCCTCCGTTCCAAATTCTTTGTTCGATCCGCAAAACAGAGTGTTAAAAATAATACAATTTTTGCAAGAAAAAATCAAAAGTTTTTCAACAATTTACTAGATATCAATGAGTATTTTTAATTTGTGAAAAAAATTTGAATTTTTTCTTGAAAAAATTGCATTATTTTTAACACTCCGTTTTGCGGACCGAACAAAGAATTTGGATGGAGAGAGTAATTATTTGTTCACTATCAATATCGTTACGGCTTTTGTACCGGCCAAAACTATCTAACAAGAGATTATGCTACTGTGGGACTACTATAATTTACTAGCGATAAAAAGGGGGTGACTATTGACCTAAGGTTAAAGAGAAAATAGGATAAACAACATCAAAGATTTTGCATCATACTTTTGATGACAAAGTTATTTTGTGTTGTGTCGTACCTAGGGGTGTAAACGAGCCAAGCTTCGGCGAGCTTGAGCTCGGCTCGTTTACTTAACGAGCCAAAAATTCGAGTTCGAGTCTTAAGGAGCCAAGCTTAGTCATTTACTAATCGAGCTGAGCCTCCCTTAACGAGCCGAACTCGCGAGTAGCTCGGCTCACTTACAGCCCTAGTCGTACCCCTTCTCAATGGAAAGATTTGAGAGTCAGAAATCACACGAATGATGACAAGATTGTTAAAGTGAGGAATATGCCATTTGAAAGTTTTGCAATGGGAAAATCTATCGACTATCATCATTTTCAAAATAGATGTTGAAAGAGTATATATCTTCAAAAGGATTTTCTTTTTCTTTTTTTTTGGACAAGGTAAATTCTCTTTAGCCTCGTTTCAGAACGAATTTTAAGTACTTAGTTTTTAAAAAAACAATTTCAAGTTCAAAAACAATAAGCTTAATAAAATCTAAAAACATGCAATATACATCTTGTTTAAAAGATCTCTATGAGATCTTTTTATACGGTGCAAAAAAATATTTTTTATTTACATTATTTTTAAATTTAAAAACATGAAATAAATATTTATTTTTTACA
Source organism: Rhododendron kiyosumense (assembly GCA_019656275.1). Lineage (NCBI taxonomy): Eukaryota > Viridiplantae > Streptophyta > Magnoliopsida > Ericales > Ericaceae > Rhododendron > Rhododendron kiyosumense. Next base: position 4,471 of record BPLS01030164.1, on the reverse strand, counting down.
AAGGTGTTCTGAAACGGGCTCTCTTGTGAAGTGAGTCTAGGCTTACCAACTAGGTGCCCTTCGCTTCTTGTCGACACAGAAAAATATCCATCGAGACTTGGAGAGTTGGAATACTCAACCAAGGGAAAACTTCAAAATTACTAATGGAGAGAAATTTTGGGGCGAATTGACCTGGTAAACATTCCCATAAAATTTCCACCTCAATTTCAGATACTTTTGTACTGGATATATGAAGACACATCACATCATTGCTACGGAGGAATCAAAATCTTCTGAGGTATATGCCCAGCGTCACCCTCAATATTCTATTATTGGCCTCATAATAATAATCTATATATTACCAATGGCCCAAGACTTTACTATATATTCATTCAATAAAAGCTTTCTTTTTATCAGACTTATTCAAAGCTCAAATCATTATTTATATTGCAAAAGACAATGATTTTTGTTGCAATCGTAAGGTCTTCACTCTTCAATCGTCGAGAATGTTGTGTAAAAAAATTGTATTTTTTAAAGTTATTAAAGTGTAGATGAAGAAAAATAGTAGAATTTATTTTTCAGCAGGAAAAAAAAACTAAAATTCTTTCGCTTTTGCAACGAGAATGTATTTTCCGGTAGGAAAATTAAAGTTATGGAACCCATAACTGATCGAATAGTAAAAAGTTTTTGAATAACTATTTTTTGGAAAATGATATTGACACTCTAAAAATTGATGCAGGCACTCTAAAATCAGTGGAACTCCAAAGTCACTTTCCTTTATTTTTTGGAGTGTCTGCATTAATTTTTGGAGTGTCAATATTATTTCCTTTATTTTTTCCTTTTTGTACAATTGAACGAGGCCTTAAATGTTGCAGCTTAGATTTATTTGTCTGAAGAATTATCTCAACACATTTGACGTGTCTTCTACTTTTGACTCAAGAGTTAAACCTACTTTAAACACGATTTATCTGTACAACTCAACTAGTAGATTATATCTATGACAAAAATCAAGCTAATCATATATCAATACTTCAATTGTTCTTGAAAAGATGAAGTTTAATTGTGGTGATGCACTTCCCAATAAAAACGTCATTCAATCAATGTGATTACCGATATTCGATCAATATATTTTTACCACCGATATTTCATTCGTTGGGCTCAATAAAATGAACGATTACGTGTTATAATTATTGGATGGGGAATCCTATTCTGAAGGCACCCCAAGTCCGAGGAGAATCTAACGTAAGAACCCAAATTAATCAAAGTGGACTACACATTCTTACTCCTTGGAGGAGCTTAAAATCAGCCACTTGGTGTAGCCCAGTGGGGAGAACTCAGATTTCTACTGGGGAGATCTTAGTTCGAACGTTGCTACACGTAAGATGTTCCCAATTTTTTTACTGTGTCGAGATGCGTGTAAGTTGGTCCGGACATCTAATCTCTCAAAGTTTAAGCTGAGAAAGGAAAGATAATCAGTGGCCAAGAACGCTGTCACATGATGTCTCAAGCTCCTCCACCACTACAAAATCATGCGGTCGGTCATAAACCTAAGTGTCCGGACCCGTGATTATGTGATGGCGGAAGAGCTCGAGACACGATGTGGCGGTGCCACATTGGAACTCAATAACCTCTGCTGAAAACAGTAGTACGAGCGTAGAATCCTCTGGAACAGGATACACGGCAATAAAGGTGAAAAGCACTCTCTTTCAACACAACCCAAACAACTGCTCTCCTTCCTTCTTTCTTCGCTCTTCTTCTCCCTTACGAAAACACAACTCTACTCTCTCTCTCTCTCTCTCTCTCTCTCTCTCTCATCAACTCTCCAAAACCCTCCAATCAAAAAACCCACTAAGACTTCAACTCCACACATAAACCCCCCACTCACAAAACCCAATCTGCAATCAACCCACTCAAACACACACACACACGTATACGTATCTATATATATACAGATCAAATTGGGTCAATGTCGGCGCCGAGAAATCGCAGTGTGGAGAACCGGTTTTACTGTGCGCCGCCGATGCGGAAGCAAAACCAGGAGCAGCAGCAGCAGCAGCCGCCGCCGCGGCAATCGAAGTTGAACAGGGCGGCGAAGCCGAAGCCAGCGCCTCCGTCAACGGCGGCGGCGGAGAAGGGAGTTGTTGAATCGGACGATAATTGCTCCTCGTCGTCGGCGAACACGGCGTCGTTTTCGTCGCCGGTGGGACCCAGCTGTAACTTGGATCGGTTTCTTGAGCACACTACTCCTGTTGTTCCAGCCCAGTATTTATCTAAGGTAAATATGGAAAGAACTTTTGGGAATTAGGGTTTACTGTTTGTTGTTTTTAGGGCCGAATCGAGCTAGTTGTGGTTTTTTTTTTTTCCAAAAAAGAAACTCCGGTGTCCAGCCAGCCTACGCACATCTCGACTCGTCATGTTATGCTTGTTATAGATAGATTCGAATGATAAACTAGCTAAGCTTGAGCACAAAACCCCATGGGGGTTTAGTTGAGTGGCCTCGTAGCTTAGGGGTTTGCTCCCTCTAAGGTCTCATGATCAAAATCGGATTCCTAGGTGCTATCAAGTATCAACACCTTTGGGGCCATAGGGGGATTTGTCTTACTTTAATTGGGTCCCCGCTAGTGAACGGTGTGATTGGTCCAGGATTAGTCTAAGTGCCGGACACAATTTTTAATGTTGATAAGCTTTCAAGTCAAGGTTGAAACAACCCACTACTTAGCTTAACTTGTTTGCATCCTATACATAATTTGAGTAGAACCCGAGAAATTAGGGAGTGGTTTGGGTTTTCATAACCAGGTTTTGCAGTTCTCCTGAGTCCTGATGTCTAAAATTTCTCCTCATGATAAGAGCATTGCAGGAGACTTGACTAGATTGGATCAACAATACGAACCAATCATTGAACTGATCGATCAAGGACTTCTTCATCATGCCTGACTCTCCGTAATCTCATCAGACCAAACTGAATCAGAATCAAGGCCAAGCCATTAGTATCGGCTTCGAATTCTTTTTACAGAATTGACCCAATACCCGCACATTGCACAGAGAGTAAATCAAGAACTCAAAGAATGTAAGACATAGAACAGAGATTTTTGTGTGGTTCTCCCGTTGTAAAGAGTATTTCAGAGATTGGAAGGAATATTTCTTAAGATTTTTTTCCTTTCTTTTGTTTGGTTGACAACAAAAAGTGATATGGTGATAAAAATTGAATTTCATGTCAGGACTACTAGCTGAACAAAGCAAAGTAGTTACGTTCAACTTAGTTGCTTTTGGGTCGCCATTTATTTGGAATGCACCCTGAATCCGAGTTTGGATGGTACATGAACCTAGCAAAGTAGTTATGTTCAGCTCAGTGGATTTGAGTCCGCCATTGATTTGGATTGCTCCAAAATACAGCATATCTAACCAAGAGTCTAGTTTATTTTGGTGTCACTTGCTTTCACAGAAGGGGCTTTATATCTTTATGATTGGGAAATGTAATTCTTTCCCCTCTGTTTGTGTTCACAATGTTTAAATAATTGAAACTGTGGAGTTTTTACAGACAAGCATGAAACAATTGAGGACAAGTGAAGACAAATTCCATCCATTCTTCGTCCTTGGGGATCTGTGGGAATCTTTTAAAGAGTGGAGTGCATATGGGGCAGGAGTTCCTCTTGTTCTGAATGGGAGCGACTCTGTTGTGCAATACTATGTGCCATTCCTGTCTGGCATTCAGCTGTATATAGACCCATCGAAGCCCAGCATGAGTCTAAGGTGAGCTCTTGGTTTCTGGTTTCCTTCCTCTACCTCACTCGTCTTGTCCCTTCGTCTTCATATTGATGGGTGCAGTTTTTAGAATAATATATCACTTGAAAGCCTTTTCAACTGAATTTTTTGATATATGATGTGGTGCAATTTACGTGATGTATGCTGGGGTAGGTATTGTCCAACAATCGTCGCATGGAATCACTCTTGTCCGAGCTGATGACTCGTGATTAACTGATCAACTATTATGACAGAATATTTGTTCTGCTTCTTTCCCTATGTTTTGTCTTGTACTTCTCCACTGTGGATCTCTGCAACAACACCTCTCTTTCCGATGCCTACAATCCTCTTTCCCCTGTACTTTTGTTGTGATTGTTCACTATTATGCTGTTATCTTTTATTTTTTGTCCGATGTTGGATCCTTGTTCATGCTAGAAGTGTCTTTCTCGTCTTCCTGCTTCTTTTTCCCTGTATGCATTGTGCAGTGACTTGGGGCCTGCTGGTTCACCTCCATGGGATGGGCCACAATCAGCATGATTCTTGAACTAGTACCCATTTTGGAACCCTTTTGGATGTTGCTACTTCATGCCTTCCAAATCTGATCATCACTCATATCCACCATTGGATATGAGTCACTTTTGTTGTAGTTTGAAGACAAACGCTCACTCATCTCCCCGCCCGTGTTATGTCCTGAATTTTTTTGACATGCCATGTTGATGTGTCTGTGTGTTGTATCCATGTTCATGTGTTC
>BPLS01030160.1:0-33122 GCA_019656275.1 Rhododendron kiyosumense | reverse complement strand
GCGCACATCGCATTCACACCTGCTGCCAAAAACGCGAGTTTTCAGAAGTATACCCTGAGAATACAAAATATCCCGTGAAACTCCTAGATCCCAAGTATGACAAACTCTGAAAATTTCAAATCAAAATAAATAAAGAAAACCTTGTAGAGTGGACCAAATCCACAATCTCCGATTTTGTGATCATCTGAAAAGTTGTTTGTAGCAGCTTGAATAGTACCCAAATCATATTGCAAGTACTGCACTATTGAGATGCACTCCCCAACCGGACAAATTGAAAGTTCCAACAAGAATAAATGGTACAAAAAAACAAGCAATGATGAGAAGTTGTTTTTTGGAATCCTCTCATTCTCCCCTCTATCTTTAGTTAAAGTTGGCGAGAAGAAGTTTCTTCAGCGTAGCTTGCATGTGTAGGCATGTGTGGGTCCAGGGAAAGGGTGAGAGACTGTTTGCGGTGAAGTTACGTTTGGAGGTTGTTTGTATTGTGTGGTTGTGAGCAATCCCAGTATAGCATAAGTATGTCATATGTGAGTGTGTTTGCTTTGTAAAGTGTTGGTGTTCTTACAGTATCAAAGAATTACAGAGAGAGAGAGAGAGAGAGAGAGAGAGAGAGTGGTGGGTGTGTGAACCGTGAGTGTGAGAGAGGTAAAGTGTCAGAAGATATTTCGGCCATTGGATCCAAAATTCGATCATGTTGTGGTCAGCACCATGACCGTGGAAGAGTTATTGGCCATTGCTGGAGATCCACTGGCAGAGAGGATCAATAAGAGCTTGTGCTCGATGGAGCAAGAGGAGGCCCTGCAACTGAAGCTGACATCCAGGAGGAATGTCGAAGAGCGTGGAATTCACAAAGTGCTAGAGGAAAAGGCTGTGTACATGGTCAAGCCCAAGGCATTGAAAAGAAACAGAGGAGTATGTCTAGAGAAACAGATCATGAAGAAATAGAGGAAGAAGAGGGATGTCATAGGCATTGAAAAGAGTCAGCTGCAATGAATACGACCACTACAAGAGGGAGTGTACTGCAGACGTGCAGTGCTATGCTTGCGGTGGGCATGGCCACGACAGTTGTGATTGCAAATTCACCCTCTCAAGCTCTCAACCTCACTATAATATTCCCACACCTTTACAAGGAAAAAACATTAGTTTCACCTGGACCACTGTTTAGTAATCTTTGCAAATCGCAATTCGTATTGATAAATGTTTAGTTTGGTTTATTTATTTGTCAGAACTTTTTTCCCAGATTTTAAATGAAAAATGTCTCCCATATGCCGATTTCTTTGATCCACTACTGGTCTTCCCCACATCGTGTTGAGAAACTGGTTCATCACCAGTTCCACTATATATCGAATGATGAAAGAGTCCAACTAATTAACATCGTTTGTTACGTATAACAAATATTTTTATCCGGAGATTTACATCAACAATTACCTTAATACTCCTACCCATCATGGGTACTGTCCTTGGGCCCTCGCGAAGCACGACCCAAGTCGAATCAGTTTTGACAAACCCAACACGTTCGTATCTACCCCACCCAACCGATGCTCCCGCAAACCCATCTGATTTCAGTTAAACAGCGCAGGAGACTCATTTGGTCTAGACCATTTTTCAACCTTTGTCCTCAACAATAAATAAACATGAACGGAGAAAAATAAAGCCCAAGTGAAAGGGAAAGGTATCAGTCTACAAAAGGCCACCTTTCTTTGGAGCATTGTGACAGATCAAATTAAACAGAACAAACCAGAGCTGGGATAAAATAGCAAAAAAGAATAGTCTTCTAGTTAACACTTACAATATTGTTTTTCTGTATGAGGACCAATATAATGCATAACAATCAACGACACTCTCCCAAATGACCAAATAGTATTCTGTTTCCAGTGACATCATGACATGAGACCTGCCTTATTGCTCTCAAATTTCTGGCATATCATCTGGCCTCCAGTTCAGTAGACGATGCTTCATTCACAGACCACGGCACTGACTTACTCATAGACTGATCCGACTCAAGGCCTTGAACAGTATTCGACACTGTTCTAGTAGTTCGACCAGAGAATCCAGGTTGTTGAGGATGTGACAAATCAGCGGAAGGACTATTTAGCATCAGAACTACTGTGGCCATGGAGGGCCTAGCATCCCTATCATCTTGCACACACAATAAGGCAATATGAATGCATCTAGTGACTTCATTTCTTGAATGAGAGCTTTCAAGAGTTGGATCCATCAAATCTAAAGCCATTCCTTCCCTCCAGAGCATCCAAGCCTGCATTAATCCATTTTATACATGAATTGAGGATGTGAAAATATTGGAACTAAGGAGTATGATACTCCCCCATAATGTCCTATATTGCCGGTCTCTCTTTGGAGTTTTACTTTTAAAACCCACATGTAATGAATAAACTTGCATTTCAACTAAAAGGCGTTATTTAAGCTATTTATAAGGGATAATTTTAAGAACATGGACATATTTCCGAATATCCAATCATTAGATAGAAGACTCGCAATATGGGACAAACGGAGTGGCAATCGTTAAAGAATGGCTGAAAGCTTACATAGTTGAGAAGGTCTGCAGCACCGTCTGATTGGTAAAACTTACTGTTCTTCTTGCCTGAAATAATCTCTAGAACTAAAACACCGAAGCTAAACACATCCGACTTGTCGGAGAATTGTCCATGCATTACATACTCTGGAGACATGTAACCACTGCAAGCCACCATTATCAGTTAATCACGAACATACGATCAATGGAAAGAGCAGTACGCAAACTGATTTGAAACTCCCCTTTTTATGGCACTACTTTTTCCACGTTACTGTTGATTTACTATATTGCATGTCCTAACTTTTTTTGAAAATTTGTCAAGAATTTATGTAAGTGTAATTACGTAAATCACCAATAATAGGGTAAAAAAGGTCTATTATTCTAAGAAGAAGAGTGTTAAAATCATTTCTGATTCCCTGTATATACTATATACATTGAAGTCCTGAAATTTTCATTAAGCAGCTACGCATGACACATCTCTTTGTTTACCTCAAGGGTCAGGGTCAACTGTGATGAATCAGAATGATGCATCGGTTGATCATGCAAATAGCAGAAAAATGAACATACGAGATGCAGGACACTACTTACAATGTTCCAACCACTCGACTTGTACTAGCTTGAGTTTGATCAACTCCAAAGATCCTAGCCATGCCAAAATCTGAAACTTTCGCATTCATGTCACCATCCAACAAAATATTGCTAGCTTTGAGATCACGATGTATAATTCTAAGCCGCGAATCTTCATGAAGGTACAACATCCCCCGTGCTACCCCTGTTATAATCTTCAAGCGTCTAGACCAATCCAACTTCGTTTGCTCTTGCGGTTCTGTGCATTGATTGATCCAAATGAAAGCTCATGTGAGAAGTATGGAATTAGACTTGGGAACATTATCACTACAACAAATTGGGCCTTTCGAGACAAATTAAATGCGCCTCCAAAACAACAAAAAGACGAATAAATTCACCGCCCAATGTTTCACGCCAAATTTATGTCAAATTTCGGTGAAGAAAAACTTTGTCGCCAAATGTAACGTTTTGGCTTTGCTGCTAAAAGCGAGCAAAGCAAAAAATGGATTTCAACTTTGTTGTTGCTCCTATTTGAACTAATAACTGCCGGTTTCCAAACTGCAACTCCCACCCCTAAGTCACTTCACATTTCATTGATAACATTGCAAAATTTAAAATATATTAATGTTGTTTAAAAATTTTGAAATTAACCTATGTATAGTGTATATATAATACATATATAGACATATTTATGTTTTATTTTATATGGTAGTATTTTTTTGAAAATAAAAAATCAATTAGTCTTAGGTTTGGTGTCGAAATTTGAGTTTCCTAGTGATAAAGCTACCCATTTGCCAATAATCCAATTTCCTCACTAAAAGGTACCATTTGGCGAGGAAAGTCAAATTTTGTCGCCATATTTTGTTGCCAAAAGTCTTTTTGTTGTAGTGTATATGTCATTCAGTATTGTGGAAATTGAGAGAAAAGCAGCAGAACAAATTAATGTGGTCTGATCTCCGAGCTTGCATGTGAAATGCTAGCTCCTCATCCCACGATTCACATTGAGTACTTTGAGTCGTACTCTCGTAATTCCATGTTGGATACCGCATTTGACATTCATCCATCGCGATAAAAAAGTAAAAAAGAGTAAGATTGCCAAACCGAATAGAAAGTAGTCGAGGCTTTTGTTGGGCACAAACTCATAAATGAGTATCTTTTCTTCTGCTGCTAAGCAAAATCCCAGTAGCCTCACTAAGTTCCTATGCTGAAGCTTGGCTACCAATGTCACCTCATTCTTGAATTCTACTGCGCCTTGCCCCGAGGTTTGAGATAGTCTCTTCACAGCTACCTCTTGTCCATTTGGAAGTAAACCCTGAGAATGCCAAAAATCTTGTGAAACTTCTAGATCCAAAGTATATAAGTGGGTATTTGCGAAAAATTATTTTAACAATTTTTTAGATTCTAATTTTTAAAAATTAGTTTAGAATGTTTGTCAAAAAATTTACATACGGAGTAATTGATTTTTAGAATCTACAGATTCTGAGACCTTGGAAAACGACAAAAAATTCTCAAAATTTCAAAGCTAGATTTGGGTAGTTTTTGAGATTCTGCAACACATATCCTCAAAAAATGAATGAAAATTTTATAACCTCGCAGCTGCAACTAACATTTTCCTCAATTTCTACTAAAATCGAGAATCTAAAATCTACAACATAATTTGAAGCTAAAATAAAAAATTTGTATCCACAGCTATCACAAATACGACAATTGAAAATTTTGAACGGTTAAATTGTAGGTAAAAAAAGAAAACCTTGTAGACCGGACCAAATCCACCTTCACCGATTTTGTTACTGTCTGAGAAGTTGTTTGTTGCAGCTTGAACTGTACTGAAATCATATTGCATGGACTGCACTGTTGAGATGTCATCTCCCACTAGACGAATCAAAAGTCGAAACAAGAACAAATAGTCAAATTAAACAAGAAAAGGCGTGAATATATTTCCAGACCCCGTCCTGCATGTCTTGGTTTTGCCCCACGATATCATTGTGCACAAATGCGCACAAGTACTATCTCCTTGGGTCTCTCTCTCACTCTCTACAGTCTTCTCTTTCCCCTTTTTCCTCAAAATTTTGCAATGTTTATAGTAACTTTTATTGAAAATATTTGATTTGAAAAATATATATTTATGAAATCTATTCAATGAGATCTATCAAACAAACCTAATATTGAATGCGAAAATAAAAATGATTTTTTAGGTGCAAGCTCTTCTTGTTATATTTTTGCATTATAAACTTTAAAATATTATAACTTTCATTATACATGTCTGTTTAGACTGTAAATTATTAATCAGAACTTTGAATTGTTAATTTCGCCTTGTTAATTTATAAATTAAGGTTTCAATTGTGAATTTTGTCTGTTTCTTGCTAATTTTAACACAGATAATTTTTAAATGAACACTTTTAAATGTGGATTTAGATTGCTTATTGTGAATTTAAAAGATTGTTAATTTTAATATGGTTAGTTGTTAAATTAACATGTTAATTAATTGTTAGTTTAGATTATTAATTATTAATTTATTGTTAAGTAAGTACTATTAATTGTAAATTTAAACTGTTAATTGCAAAATTTAAATAGAAATTAACACAGTTAAGTGTGAGTTTACATGTTAATTTGACACTGTTAAATAGTGATTTTAATTGATATTTTTGAATTTAGACAAAAAATAGTACTCCTATTGATTAACGTTATTAAAAATTTAACAGAGTTTCGGATAAACAATAAATACTTGAACAAAGAAAATCAATAGTTGATACATGCAAAAAATCACAACATAAAATTTTGTTACAACAAAATCAAACGGACATTGAAAAAAAAATTTACATTTACATAATTTCATTCAATATTGATTTTGATTAGGTAGATCTTTACAAGTAATTTTCAAAAAAATATGAATTTTATGAAAAATGGATATGTGACATAAAAGTTAGTATGAACATTTTACATTTTAGAAAATGGAGAGAGAGAGAGAGAGAGAGATGTGTAGGAGTTACCTGGGGAGGATATAATGAGGAATTATTAAGGAAGGATCTCGAAGTTAAAAAATAGGACCAGCATGGAATTAATTGTCCCTAGTTTGTTTAGTTTAGTTTTTAGTAATTGTTAAATTTTCCTTTGCTCTTACCATTGCCTTCTTGTAGAGAATTGTACTTCCTCTTCGCCCTCCTAGTTTTGAAACAAAAGCATGATATGAATAAGATAATAGCAACCCCACTTGGAACTACAATAGCAGTAATTAGTTGCGATGAGATTCCCCCATTTCCTGCATATTAGTAAAATCATTTCATCAACATATGACAAAGGTAGCACTTACTAAGGCTACAAACAATTTGATTTGAGTAGCATAGTGAGTTGTTTCTGCTTGTTTGAAAACAAATGAGTACTATGTCAAGTTTGGTTTCTTTAACAAACGAGTCGATCTAAAATAAGCATTAATTAAGCTATCATCGGGATCTCGAGCATATTTGTGAATTAATTGTTCAAGAAGCTTCGGTCCAAAACAAGTTTGAAAAATGTAAATATGTAAGAGGTAACAAATTGATATTAATTGAGTTAACGCGAGTCAACATTGAATAGCTTAAATTCATTTAACGCCACATTTTACAAACACTATATATATATATATATATATATATATATATCATTGATATCTGTTTTTCTTCCCGTATTCTCGGTCCTTCGTGGGAGTTTTGGAAAATATGTAGTCTGTTGTGTAACTCTATTTAAATTAGTGGCATTATTTCTTAATAACCCTCCCCACTTCCTTCAACTTTTAAATGTGCTTATAATGGATAGATTTAGAAAGTCCAAAACTTTTGGTTCAGATATTTCAAAATGGACAATATTTGGGAACATCCTAAAGAAAGAATAACCATGAATATGAACGAAATTAATTAAGGATTAAACGATTATTGGTATGCTCACTGGACATGCAACTGTAAAAACTTCAAAATTGAATTCAAAATACATGCTTTCCAAAACAAAGTTTTACCAGGCCTGTTTGTAGTAGTCTTGCTAGGAGGAGGGAGGAGTGGCGAAGGTGGCGGCGGAGCTCCACCGACGCTGGCATCGTAAAACTGGAAATCCTCATACTGGATATTACAGCTTGGAAACACAACTCTTACTCCTATTGTTGCTTCAGGAAACAACGAGATACCCTTCTGAAGGCAGCCATTGCAATCGAGATCGGACAAATCCGGCGTGCATTGCGCTATTCCATACACCGGTTGAAGCACTGTTCGAAGCGATGAGTTGATGGCTTCTCCAGTCGCAAATTTTTTACCTGAGTCACTACTCGAAGCCCGATTGACAATATCGTCCATTACCTTTCCAAAGTGTAATTCATAATACCAACAGTTAGTATATATAGTGGTTTGCCAAAATTCAGAACTAGATATTAGAGAGATTACATAAACTAAACTGCTGTAAATTACAAGAAAGACAAGAGGTTAATGTTGGTGATGGGAGTTAGTGTGGTCTTTGAATCACGCAGAGAGATTACATACACACGTACGAACTCGCATAATTTTAGGTTAATAATTTTTTTTCCGCATGCCCTTATCATTTTAATCTCTGTCTCTTTTTATATATTAATAAATTTTTTTTGCTGAGAAAAAAAAAACTACGAACTCGTGAATTTTATTTCAAACTCACAAATAATTACTTTACAAAAGTACAATCTCACACCTCATATACACAGCACACACACTCTCTCTCTCGTAAATATGTGAACTCCCAAAGTTTACATTAATACAACTGCATCTATTTAATTATTCATAATCATGCTACATACACTACAAACCACATGATACTCATCCAATTATTCAATTCCCGACCACCAAAGTAAACTTCCGGCAGTCTAGCTCACAAATAGCCCCATGCACACATTCACTTCAATTCATTTTCTGTCTCTCATCAGCCCCAGTGCAAGCACTCTTGGGAAACAAATCCCAAAATTCAATAATGACGCGTAAAGATTAGACAATAAAAAAAGCACAAAATCCTACAAGGCGGAATTAGAGTTTTACTTCAACTTCCGCAACACGAACGCTAGTTGACTTGTTTCTTTTTAGAATAAACAGACCCGATTTCTATATGTGATAAATTCTGTTCGATCTTGCGTTACGATATTCTGCAGTATTCTTGTAGAAATTTTATGTCCAACTCAAAACCAATTAGTAATGAGTAGAGATGTTTCAAATATTATTAAGTGATCACACATTACACTCTCAAGTAATGTGGAACTTTATATCATAACATCACTCTTCACATGCAACCGCTTTTGAGGTTTGTCACGTGTGACCACTTTTGGATCCTATCATCGTGCGATCTTTTTGCTGATCTGCCATCGTGGGGTGTGGATTGTAATTTTTAATTTTTAAAATATGGGGTGGAATGAGTCTTGCTTTGACACCATATAGAAACTTTATATCCAACTCAAAATCAATTGGCAATAAGTTGAGAGATCTCAAATGTTATTAAGTGATCACCCATTTCACTCTCAAGCAATATGAGATTTTATATATTAACATCTTATACGTCAATCACGTAGCCAAGTGTGGACTTCTACATGGTCTCGTTGTTCTCTCTCACACCTCACCATTTGGTATTCTCAATAAGAGTGCGAGACTCAGAGAATATGATGGTATATTTATAGGGCTAAGGTCGATCTAAGGAGAAATAATTTTGGACTCCTTGTGCAAATAAAAAATCATAATCCCACAAAGATTATACTTTTTATTTGGCAAATTATAATTCATACCACTAGAGAATTATAATTCCACTCTCATCCTTATCTCAATCATTTTTCGAGCTCCAAGTTATTAAATACTTATTATTCTCTCAATGTTAAGATTACAAATACCCATTGATTAAATTTATATTTAATAAGAATCTATAACATTCCTTGAGACTGTCCACTTAACTTATTCGATATGTTTGATACAAATATCCACCTATAGGGTTTAACATAATTGAAACTTATAAGCTTACTCAAGGGGGTCTCATCAATCCCTACCAGATCGTGGATTCCATTAATTATTAATAGCTATCATACAAATAATGTTGTGACCCAACTCACCAAGACTATTGACCCTAAAGTGGATCTCACTCTCTAATTAATAAAAGTCTATCAACATTAAGAGCATAAGTATTCATAATAATCATGATGTTCTAATTGTCTTATAAAGGCAGTACAGACAATTACTTCAACGTGGTTTTGTTCAATATATATATATATACACACACACACACACACAAAGTGTATTAGCACAATGAGTTGAAACTAATCTTTCTCTGTAGTCAAGACATACCTTCTAAAACATTGTACTACAATCCAATCGATAGTGTGTCGAGTTAAATCTAAAACTGTGAACCATATCTTATACTTTACAAGAATCGATGATCCGATCTTCTGCGTGTAAGTCAAACTCTACACACTGGATCATCTACTTTGTAAAATAAAAGACATAGAGGCACAACATACAATAATATTATGCAAATATTGCCCATAAAAAAATTCTCGTCAAAATAAATAAAATTGATTAATAAATACACAATTAAATATATATCCACCACGTAAAAAAATGACTTTTAGAATAAATTTCTAACAAGTACAACTATAGGCCATTAGAACATCAATTTTCTTCTGTTACACCCGGTCGCAAATTTCTTGTCCTCTTCCACTATTATAGACATCTCAAAAATTTGTTTATATTATGATATTATCAAATATCAAATTAGCAAGATATCAGTCATGACCACAAGTACTTATAGAAAAAATAACCGAACAAATTGCATTTGACAAATATAATTTGATTTAAGTACGTGTGTATCCTAATATCCTATCATCTTGGTTTGCATATATAGAACATCAAAATTAACAGTGAAATGGAGTACATATATTCTATCTTGTTCAATCGATCGATATATATAAAAGACTTCATAATAATTAATACCTCTCCCAAAATTTTGGCAAAACGGGTCGTATTCGTCACCCTCTGTTTATTATCCCACATTCTCGAATACCCCGTGTCCACAGTGGAGAAGATGGAAGCATTTGAGTACCTCAGCATACACTCGATATACCAGATCGAGACCCGCTTGGACGTGGGGCATTGTGCGACTGCAGCTTTGGAAGCGTAAACGACGCAGTCATGACATGTGGCAGCGGTGAGGTCCCCGCGGCAGAGGAAGAGGCCATAGACGATGTCAGGGGGGCTGCTGCCGGCGCTGAAGTTGTAAAAGCCGTTGGATGCGTTGTTGGAGTGGGAGGAGAGAACGGAGAAGAGAGTGTTGAGGTTTGTGTGGTAGGTGCTGTTTGGGGCGTAGGTACTGGTTGTGTTAAGGGTTGTGTCTGGGCAGTCTAAGGTTAGGAAAAAAGGGTCAGCTCCTTTAGTTATTATTATTGGAATAAGGCTGAGCAAGCAAATCGTGTAAACAAACGTAGCCTTTCCTGGTTGCAAATTATTCATTTTCAATCGAGTACCTGGGCGGGCTATGGTTTTGGGGGTGTTTCAATTATGCATGGTTACTATAAGAATGGAGATTGGGAGAGGGAAACATTGAAAATGATGGCTACCTGTACGTAGGCCCGACGACTTGGAAGTAGAAATGGTCATTGAGGCCTTATCCTTTTCTTGTTCAGAAGGAAATAGTCATTGAGGCCTTATTTAATTGGAAGCTGAGGACCGGGTCTCTGCATGCATTATTTTGATAGGGACCATTTCTGTCATATTGAGGCCTTATTTAATTGGAAGCTGAGGACCGGTTTTCTGCATGCATTATTTTGATAGGGACCATTTCTATGATGAGATAGACTTATTTATGGAACTACTGTAAATAGATTATTTATGAAATTGTCCGATCTCATCAGTGTATCTCGGTAATTTATGGTCTGGATTTTAAAGAAATTTCTTCTGGAAAGAATCAAAAAAATTTCTTAAAATTAATTCAGTCAGTCAAAAATATTTTTGAACGCACACGATTGGCTCTGTAAAACCCTATTCACGGAAATAAGATTTTCTCCTCTATTTCCTTCACTGAATAATATCTTCTTTCATTTAAGGGAATACTTAAAGATTTATCCTCGGCCCATAACCCTTGTGGGTGTTGTTGTGGCGAATTTTCTACATCATCTCGATAGTTTTTCAAGGTCGAAGACGAGTCTTGTTTGTGTGAGGTTGCAAATATTCTTTTGTGAGGTTTTGGCCTCCTTTGTGATTGCTTTTCGTCCTCTTTGGGGATGGTTGCCCATTCCCAATGTATAGTTTTTGTATCAATAAAAATTTCCTCCAAAGATTGACAAAAAAATGAAAAAATAAACAAACTATAAGGGTTGAGCTCACAATCCATGTGTGCAAGTGTAAATATGTGGGGAATTGGCAGCTAGTGTTTTCACATCCTCTTCTATTTGTTTCTTTAATCCGTCCTTTTTTGTTTCCTTTAAAGGAAAATAAAACCATCTGATTGCCTCGGTCAACTCAAAAAATCTTTCTTGGACTATAAGAGCCACGCCAACCAAACAAGTATTTGACAATTCTTCTATAAAAACTATTATACTGCACTGACGTAGTCAATGATTTTTGAAAAAAGGAACCAATATACATAATCAAACAAATAGAAATAAAGAAAGATAACAATATTAGTATAAACTTAATATGTGATTAAATAACAATATTAACCCATTGCAAAATGGACACTTATTAAGAGACATTCCAAAATAGAATACTGAACTCTAAAAAAGGGAAGGATGGAGTATTTTTATTTATATTTTTTGAAAAAAGACCAATCCAAGATTGTCCTTCCTCCTAGGCGCCATTCACCTGTAGATTAACCAACCTTAGTTGGCCTAAAGGAGAATCAGTATATGGCTTTATGACAAAAGTGGGAAATTTAATTCGATCCCAAAGAAATTTGATCCTTGGGGTCCATATTAAATTTCTTTCTTTCTTTTTTTGGGATCATTACCTTCTTTTCATTGCGAGAGTTTGTGCGCCGACTGCTCCATTTCCAGGAAGCATGTAGAGGTTTACTTTTTTTTATCGATCCTCATGATTCATAGCTAGTCTATACTGAAGTCGTGTTTATACTTTTTTTTTATTTTTAATTAAGACGTCTTTATACTTCCATGTATCGATCGAGTTGTTCTACTGTTTCAGCTCAACATTTTGACTGGCCAATCGCAACATTTTGTTTCCGTAAGAGGAACAATCTATTGCATATCAATCAACAAAACTATCCATTTGACTACGTAACGTTTTATTTCCATTAACATCACAGCAAGTGATATGCCTTATTGGACTCAAAATAGCAGCCTATGAAATTAACTTTGACAGAGGAAGGAGGTAACAGAGACAAATGGCTACCATCTACAAAAAAATACGTGAAAACAGTTAGTATACTTTGTGGGAGTGATTTCTATAGACATTCATGTATTAATTTTGTGCTGATGCTATAAGGCTTATATTGCCTCCTACCACAGAAAATGCAATTTAATTAATATTCCATATCTCTCAAATATTTCTGTAAATCCTTCGCGTGCAGTCTCCCTTTATTCATCTAGGGATGTAAAGTAATTTTGAATGCCAGTATACGCCCAAATTTGTCACATCACCTGGGGTCTATTTCAGTAGTTGATACTTCATTCAGAGACCACTGTATTGACTTGCTTGTAGACTGATCCGACTCTACTTTTGTAGGAATATTCGATCCTGTTTTGCTCCAGCCTAAGAACCCCGGCTGCTGAGGAAGTGACGTGGCAGAATAGCTATTGAGCATCAGAACTATTGTTGCCATAGAAGGCCTGGCGTTTGGATCATCTTGGACACACAACAAGGCAATATGGATGCATCTAGTGACTTCATTTACACCATAGGACCCTTGAAGAGTTGGATCCATCAAATCCAAGGGAGTTCCTTCCCTCCAAAGTTTCCAGGCCTACAACAATTCCATACACAAATGAATTGTAGATGCGATGATATTGGCACCGAAGAGGAAGTTGTTCCCAATGTTATGTGCAATATTGATGGTCACGTTTAAAAGAAAGTGTAATGAATAGATTCGGATTCGGATTTTAAAAAGGCATTGTTGATGGCCTTAATGCTTTGTTTGATTGTTTAACATATATCTATAGCTACTTGTAAAGGATAAGTTTTAGAACTTTCAACAAGCACATACAGTTTTGAACATCACTTAATTTGGTAGAAGACTAGCAATATGGGATAGGCGAAGTAGCAATTAGAATATTTGGCTAAAAGCTTACATAGCTCAAAAGGTTTGTAGCGCCAGCTGAGTTGGAAAATTTATTGTTCTTCTTGCCAGAAATGATCTCTAGAACCAAGACACCGAAGCTAAACACATCGGACTTAGCGGAGAACTGTCCACGCATTACATACTCTGGAGACATGTAACCACTGCAAGCAACAATTATCAATTAATCATGAATGGAAGACGGTAAGACACTCGTACTTTTCAGACGAAATCAGACGTGGAACAAATGAGGTCATAATGCACAAAAAAACTAACTCAAAAAGTAAGTGAACTGATTTAGCACACCCCTTTTTCCATCACACTATTTTTTTCCTCAATTACCATTGAGGATTTAACAAATTAGCCTTCCAATTTCCAGAAAGTGTCAGGAATTGTCGCAAGGGTAATTAGGTAAATCACCAATAAACAAGGTAAGAAAAGGACACCTGTTCTAAGTAGCAAGTGCTAAAATCATTTCTCAGTAATGTCCATGAATTGTCATTAAGCAGCTACGCATAATAGCGCACGTGTTTGTCTACCCCAAGAGCCAGCATTTGATGAATCTCAATGATGCAACGATTGAGATCGCGTAAAGTCAGTGCCCGTTTATGCAAATTATAGAAAAATGAATATACGGGATGCAGGGACACTACTTACAATGTTCCAACGACCCGACTTGTATTTCCTTGAGTTTGATCAACTCCGAAGATCCTAGCCATTCCAAAATCTGAAACTTTTGCATTCATATCAGCATCTAACAAGATATTGCTAGCTTTGAGATCACGGTGTATAATTGTAAGCTGGGAATCTTCATGAAGGTACAACAACCCCCGAGCTAACCCTCGTATAATCTTGTAGCGTTTTGACCAATCCAACTTCGCTTGCTGTTGTGGGTCTGTGCAATGAAAGATCCAAATTCGAGTTGAAGAAGTAAGGAATTAGACATGTGAATTATACATTGTAAGTGAATCCGTTCTCTTGAAATTGAGACACAAGCAGAGTAACCTTAAAGTGCTCTGATCTCTTAGCATGCATGTGAAATGCTCTCAACACACGAATCACAGTATACCATTCAGCTTTGTTCGTGTGTTTGAGAGGTAATCCATAAAGGATTCCAAATGTCACATTCATGCCAAAACAAAAAAAAGGTAAAAAGCAATATAACACAGAGTAGTCTAGAATGCCGAACCGAATAAAAAGTAGTCGAGGCTTTTGTTGGGCACAAACTCATAAATCAGTATCTTTTCTTCTCCTTCCAAGCAAAATCCGAGTAGCCTCACTAAGTTTCTATGTTGAAGCTTGGCTACCAATACCACCTCATTCTTGAACTCTAGTGCACCTTGCCCTGAGGTTTGAGATAGCCTCTTCACAGCTACCTCTAGTCCATTTGGAAGTATACCCTGAAAATTCAAAACCTCTTGTGAAACTCCTAGATCCAAGGTACGACAACCTCTGAAAATTTCAAACAATTTTGGCCAAAAATAAATAAATAAATAAAACCTTGTAGACTGGACCAAATCCACCTTCCCCGATTTTGTGATCCTCTGAAAAGTTGTTCGTGGCAACTTGAATAGTACCGAAATCATATTGCAAGGGCTGCACAGATGAGATGTCCTCCCCAACTGGACAAATTGAAAGTTCAAACAAGAATAAATGGTCAGAACAAGCAAAGATGAGAAGAAGTTTTGTGGAATCCTCTCATTCTCCCTCTATCTTTAGTTAAACTTGGCGAGAAGAAGTTTCTTCAGCTTAGCTTGCATGTGTAGGCATGCGTTATGTTCTATGTGTGTGGGAGTTGAGGGACAGAGAGAGTTGGAAGGGTAAAGATGGGGGTCCAGCGAGAGGGTGAGAGACTGTGTTTGCGGTGAAGTTACACAGTCTAACAAGATATTGAGTGTGGAAGGTTTGCATTGTGTGGTTGTGAGCAATCCTAGTATAGTGTTGGTGTTCTTACAGTATCAAAGAATTACACACACACACAGAGTGGTGGGTGTGTGAACCGTGAGTGTGAGCGACGTAAAGTGCCAGAAGATATTTCAGTCATTGGATCCAAAATTCGATTATGTTGTGGTTACCACCATGACCATGGAAGAGTTATTGGCCATGCTGGAGATCCACGAGCAGAGGATCAATAAGAGCTTGTGCTCGATGGAGCAAGAGGAGGCCCTGCAAGTGAAGTTGACATTCAGGAGGAATGTCGAAGAGTGGGGAATCACAAAGAGCTAGAGGAAAGAGGCCGTTTACATGGTCAAGCGGTAGGTCTAACAAGAGGGGGGAGAGGACCAGAGGAGTATGTCTAGAGAGACAGATGAAGAAATAGAGGAATAAGAATCAGTTGCAATGAATACGGCCAGTACATGAGGGAGTGTACTGCAGACGTGCAGTGCTATGCTTGCGGTGGGCATGGCCACGACAGTTGTGATTGCATAGAGGACGATGCCTATGAAGGAGTAGACGAACAGACCAGTATTGTGGAGAAGGTTGAAGCTGCAGTGCTTCAAGCAGAAGCGATTGCGGTAAACAGAGGAGAAGGGTGGTGTGCCATGACAGATGCAAGGTGAAGGAGCATGTTGAGATTATGTTTGCATTTGTAGGCATGTGTTATGTTTTGTGTTTGCGTGGGAGTTAAGGGGGATGTTTAGTTTTGGAGTTGAATAAATTTGGAGGTTGGGAATTGTGTGGTTGTGAGTAATCTCAGTAGAGTACAAGTATATAATGTATTTGCTTCATCTCTTGTAGATTTTCTTTCCCCAGACCTT
Organism: Rhododendron kiyosumense; assembly: GCA_019656275.1. Taxonomy (NCBI): domain Eukaryota; kingdom Viridiplantae; phylum Streptophyta; class Magnoliopsida; order Ericales; family Ericaceae; genus Rhododendron; species Rhododendron kiyosumense. The sequence goes on along the minus strand of BPLS01030160.1, from coordinate 17,021 downwards.
TGATTTGCAGAAGGTTATCGAAAATTCCAGCTGTTTCAAGCGATTCCTGCTTCGCGAGAAGTTCAACTGAAATAAGAGAGATACAGTGTGAGTGAGGTGTGAGAAATCAGTGTGTGTGTGTGTGTGTGGAGAGAGAGAGAGAGAGAGAGATGTGAGTCTTTTTCAATTCATTAGTTATTTGATTCAGTAAACTGTGAGCTGTGTGTTTGTGTATAATCTCTGCACGTGCTCAATTGTTCCACAACTCCCACTGCACCAAACAGTAGTTACCATTGTCTTCTCTTAGCAAGTTATATGTCTTCTTCGCCCTCCTAGTAAGGAAACAGAAGGCAGCTATGGAAAGGATAATAGTGACCCCAATTGAAACTACAATGGCAATGATTCTTCCATTTCCTGCATTACAGAAATAATTTCGTCAACGACATGTATTGACAAAAGGCAGCGCTCACTAATGCTGCAAAAAATCTGATTTGTGTAGCGTAGTAAGTTGTTTCAGCTTGTTTGAAGAACACGAATAATATATAAAGTTTGGTTTGTTAAACAATCGAGCCGAGCTAAAGCAAGCATTAATTAAACTGATCCAGATCTTGAGTATATTAGTGAATTGTTCATGCTCAAATTAACGAGTTTGGAAAATCTGTTCAGACTTATTTGTGAGGTAACGAACTGATCATGAATTAAGTTTGCACAACTAAACATCAAACAGCTTAATTTCATTAATTTGACACGACGATATGGGAGTTTATGCGGATGTGCAATATCTGGTTAATTCTATTCAAATTAGTAGCGTTATTTAGGAAGGATATGGAACCAAAGGAGTAACAGATTCTTTCTAGGGTTATTGGACAATACTAAGAACTTCAAAATTCCAAATCCATGATCCACAAAAGAAAGTTTTACCAGGGCTGGTTGGAGTAGTAGTACTAGGAGGAGGGAGGACTGGCAAAGGCGGTGGAGGAGCAGCTCCAAAGCTGGCGTTGTAAAACGAGTACATCTCATACCTGACATAACAGCTCCGGAACAGAACTCTCCCTCCATGTTTTGCTTCAGGAAGCTTTGAGATAGCATTCCGAAGGCAGTTATAGCAATCAACATCAGACAAATCCGGCGTGCATTCTGCTAATCCATACACCGGTTGAAGTGGTGAGTAGTTGGCTTGAGCAGTCGCGAATTTCTTACCTGATTCATCACTTTTCGAAGCCCGATTGGCAATATCACCCATTACCTTTCAAGTTTAGTTCATACTAATAGTTAGCGAAGTGGTTGGCCAAGAGTTAGAACTAGATATTGGAATTAAAACCATATTTTTGGTATACGGCAAAGGAAATACAGTACCCGAAAGACAGCAGGTTAACGCCTCACATACTTGACCAGACTCAGTTCTTGTCCAGCTAGTGGCAGGCACAGAAAATGATAAAGAGGGAGCCAATTGTGTAATTACTTTTGACTTCAAAAGGTTTATGGTAAAAAAAACTTCAATTTTCATTTTGGAGGGCCGAAAGTAAAATTATTGAAATTTGGAGGGCATAAGAGATTAGAAGTTATTATAAATAACAGGATATAAGAACTTGGAGTTGTATCCCTCTCCCATACCACGTGCTTTTATGATAGTCACCCACTACAGGCCCAGAGGCAAAATACCCAATTTACAATTGCACTTCCTCTGTCCCAATTTGTTAGATATTTGCATTTAGAAGGTTTTATGTGATTTTAGAAATTTTGTTTGATAGAATAAATTAAAACTTATCAAACTTTGTTTGCTATTCATGGCAGGCTTGCCACAAAAGAAAGGTTGCGTAGTTGAGGGGTGGTGACTAATAACTTGTGTGTTCTTTGTAAATGCATATCCTGAAAGTCATTTTCATGTGCCCTTTTGCATCTTACATTGTGGGGCAGCTTTTGAGGATTTGTGGGTACAATAGGGGCTTGATTAGATTAGATCAAGAGATGGTTTGGGCCAGTCAGCATATGTCTGGCAATGGTATGCAGCAGTCTTTGTACAAGATGGTGTTGTCTGCATCTCTCTATCAAATATGGTTGGAACGAAATAGCAGAGTGTTCCAAGGCTCTCAAAGGGATGCTACCGCTCTTGTAACAGTAGTGAAGTCTGATATTCGAGGTTGCTTGAGTCTTTGGAGGAAGGTGAAAAGGAGTACCAGGAACCAAAGATTGTGTGCTATGTGGAGGAATCTTCCTCCTGCCATCTTCTCCTCTGTATGATTTCTTTAGAGGTTTTGTTTCTCATCTTTGTTTTGTTTCTACTCTTTCCTAGTGAGTAGCTGTTCAGTTGTTAGGGTGGGAGCCTGTTCCTATCCCTTTTCCTTTCATTGGTTGTATGCTGTGTCCAGAGGGTAGCTCCTCTGTTTTGATATAAAATTTTAACTTACCCAAAAAAAAAATTTCCATCTTATGTATACATAAATAATTTTCTAGCAATTTAGAATAGAATGAGGGCTAAATAAATAAGGGCGGAAGTTGTAATACGAAAAAACTTATGTTGAGTACGTATGTCCTAAGACTCCTAACTTCTAATCAATAAATTGGGCTTTTATTATTTTAGGTTTTAATATAACAAGTTGAGTTCTTATTCTTTGATATAATAAGTGGGCTTTATCCCAAAAAGAAGAGAAAAACACTAAACAAAACCATGAAATATTTGTGGAGAAAATTTATTTTTCCTCTTATCATATGCCATTTGAGGCGTCGAGACCACATCTATCGAATTTTTTACATTATCCTATATACCCAACCCTTGAATACAAGACAATTTCAATTTTCATACTAAACTAGTTTAGATGTGACTTAAGGTGTATTACATATATTCTGCTTAATTAGAGAGTCAAATCTTGGGGGTTCAACATGCATGTTGTCCTCACCCGACCCACGGACGGCTCAGATTTTATTTTAGTTGAACAGATCTCGACCGTCCATTGAGATGAAATCTGAGCCGTTCATTGCGAAGCACGGACGGCTCAGATGGGGGCCTTGCGGAAAACAGGCACCCTGGGTTCCTCATAACTATAGACGGATGGAGTATCAAATCATAGGAGGATCATACCACAGGAGATACTAGACTCCTTAATCCGTGTAATTAAAGAAATTCATTATAATACCTGTCCCAAAACTTCGTCAAAATGGTTCCCATCCGTCTCGTTCAATGGCGTGTTTTCCAAAATAAACCATTCTCGTGTGTCCGGGTAGTTGAAGATGGACTTGTAGGAGTACCTGAGCAAACACTGTTCGTACCAGACCGTGACCTCCTTCGACCTGGGGCACCGTTTGACTACGTCTCCGGAGGCGTAAGCGACGCAGTCTCGACACCCGGCGGCGGTGACATCGCCGCGGCAGAGGAAGAGGCCGTAGACGACGTCGGGTGGGCTGCTGCCGGCGGTGAAATTGTAGAAGCCGTTGGATGCGTTGTTGGAGGAGAGAGCGGAGAAGAGGGTGTTGAGGTTTGTGTGGTATGTGCTGTTTGGGGCGTACGTACTGGTTCTGGCAAGGGATGTTTTTGGGCAGTCTATGACGACGAAAGTTGGGTCAGCTCCTTTGATTATTGGGATGAGGCTGAGCAAACAAACCGTGTAAACAAACAGAGCCTTTCTGGGTATTTTGCGGAGGAATTTACCCATTGTTGAGCTGCTTGAGCACCAGGGGCAAGCAAAGGTTTTTGGGCGTTTCAATTTTGATGAAAATGGTGATTGGGAGAGGGTAGAAGTAAGTGGCGGAGAAATAGGTGGTGGCGACGACTTGGAAGTGGGGTCAATGAGGCGTATTCACTCCGCTTGATTTAACTTTATGAGAATAACTCTGGACTTTCAACACAATTTTTAATACATCTTTTTATTTATCTTTTTTTATTCATTACCACTCAATTATCAAAAATAATTTTATATAACGTAAACCAATCAAAGTGATTGTATTTCATAATTGTGATTAGGGCTTCAAACTATTCACAAGTTGTTTGTGGCTCGGCTCGTTAAGATTAGGTTTGGTTCAGATTGACTTGTTTAATAATCTAATCAAGCTTGAGATCGAGTTTTAGGCTCATGCCGTGCTCAAAACTCAAAAACCCGGCTCACTATATTGGATCAGTTTGTTTAAAGAGACTCATTAAGTAAATTAGCCCGACCCGACTCGTTTAGATAATGAACAGAGCTCGAGCTTGAGTTTTGGGCTCTTTTAATAAACGAGTCGAGCTCAAACACTACAGAGCAAGCTCGTTTCGACTCGTGATTTGCACCGCTAATGGAATGTAGGAAGGTTCCCTGTGCCTACTCCAACCCACATTGAGTGCGTAGCTCATTTGAAAATTTTGTCTTGGAAAAACATACGTCTACTATTATTTTTACTTTGAAATTAAGAGGTCTTTTAAAATGAATGAAAACAGAACAAACCACAAGCGGGCTTTCACCTCCGCCTCCAGAGTAGACTTCAGCGTCCTAGCAAGTCACCCTCAGCAGCCATGGAGTAATGGCTAGAGCTGCTCTGTATCCCGTGACATGCCAATAGTTTCATAGCTTGGGTCTATAAGACCGGCTTTGTATTTGGTTTATTTGTATCTGTAAATCTGTATTGTCTGAGTGGGAGTGTGTGAAACTCTGTAAAGTTTAGATAAGTGAGGTTTTTCATGGTTTCTTACGTTTGTGAATCGGAGTTTTTCTCAATATCTGTGTGGGTGTCTTTGTGCTTTGCTTGGTTTAGATCCTATTGCGCACTACAACAAATCTAGCAGAAAGCACAAGTCTTCTACGCAATACTTGCAACATATTTGTACTCCTTCCGTCCTAATTTGTTTGTTCAATCTCAAAAATCTAACTTTTTTAGGGAACATAACACAATTATTACACCTAAAAAGATACAACTTTTCACATTTACCTTCAACTTTTTTACAAAATTACTTGATTCTATTAAAGAAAGGGCAAAAAAAGAAAATTGATTCAATTAGAAGTCAAATGGACAAACATTTTGGTACAATTAAAAGTCAAAAAGTGAACAAATAAATCAGAACGGAAAGAGTATTTCGGTAAGACTACCAATCTATTGCATAGCAATCAACAAAACTCCAGGTGACTACGGGCCTATGAAAATATAACTTTCAAAGAGGAAGGAGGTAACAGAGACAATTGCTTACCATTTACAAATTAACGAGTGAAAACAGGTATACTTTGTGGGAGTGATTTCTATAGTCATTGCATGCATAAATTTTGGGATGATGCTATAGGACTTGTATTCTAAACCTCTCAAACATTTTATTAATCCTTTGCGTCTAGTCTCCAGACGATTCATCTGACAAAGTAAAAATAACAGTGAATCTCGATATTGGCCTAGACTTGCCACATCATCTGGCGTCTACTTCAGTAATTGATGTTTCATTCACAGACCACTGTATTGACTTGCTCGTAGACTTATCTGACTCTAGTTTGTTTAGACTATTTGACCCCGTTTTGCCCCGGCTTAAGAATCTCGGCTGTTGAGGAAGTGAGAGGGTGGAGGAATAGCTATTGAGCATCAGAACTATCGTTGCCATGGAAGGTCTGGCATCTGGATCATCTTGGATGCACAACAAGGCAATATGGATGCATCTAGTGACTTCGTTTCTTGCATAGGACCCTTCAAGAATTGGATCCATCAAATCCAACGGAGTTCCTTCCCTCCAGAGTTGCCAAGCCTGCAACAATTCATTAATTACATACGTGATTTGTGGATGTGAAGATATTGGCACTAAAGACGAAGATACTGCCAAGTCCCAATGTTACGTCCAATATTGACAGACACCTTTATAAGGAAGTGTAATGAATAGATAGGCATCCAAATTTGACAGGCAATATTGATGGCATTACTACTTTTTCTTACATTTTAACATATATCTATAGCTACAAATAAAGGATAATTTTAAGAACTTCTATCAAGGAGGACATACATTTTTTAATATCCCTAAATTGGATAGAAGACTAGCAATATGGGAACACATAGTAGAATTAGAATGTATGTGTAAAAGCTTACATAGCTCAGAAGATCCGTAGCACCATCTGAGTGGTAAAAGTTAGTGTTCTTCTTGCCAGAAATGATCTCCAAAACTAAGACACCGAAGCTAAACACATCGGACTTCGCAGAGAACTGTCCATGCATTACGTACTCTGGAGACATGTAACCACTGCAAGCAACAATTATCAGTTAGTCATGAACAGAAGACAAAAAGACAGTAGTACTTTTCAGACGAAATCAGACATTAAACAATTGAGGTCATAATGCACAAAGAATTGGCCAAAAAGTACATGAACTGATTTAACACTCCCTCTTTTCCACAACACTAATACATTTTAACTTCAGATTGTATTTAACTGATTATCCTTCTAGTTTTCAAAATGTGTCAAGAATGATGAAAAGGTAATTATGTAAATCACCAATAATAAGGCAAGAAAGGGACTATTGCTTTAAGAAGCAAGTATTACAATCATTTCACAGTATAGTATAGTGAAGTCCATAATAGCACATGTACAAAATCAGTGTCCGCTAATGCAAGTTATATATAAAAAACAGAACATACAGGATGCATGGACACTACTTACAATGTTCCAACGACGCGACTTGTATTTGCTTGAGTTTGATCAACCCCAAAGATCCTAGCCATGCCGAAATCTGAAACTTTTGCATTCATATCAACATCTAACAAGATATTGCTGGCTTTGAGATCACGGTGTATAATTTTAAGTCGGGAGTCTTCATGAAGGTACAACATCCCCCGGGCTACCCCTCCTATAATCTTGTAACGTCTTGACCAATCCAACTTCTGTCGCTCTTGTGGGTCTGTGCATTGATCAATTCAAATGCAAGTTCAAGTTAGAAGTAAAGAACCAGACTTGGGAAATTTGTATTATGGTATTCCGTTTCTCGAAATTGAGACACGCACAAAAGAACATGATTCATATTGTTTGAGAGTTAATTCGTTATTGGATTTCGAGACTTGACATTCATGGCAATGAAATTAGTAACAAGTAAAACTAAAGAAGAGGTGTTTAGATTGCCTAACCGAATAAAAAGTAGTCGAGGCTCTTGTTGGGCACAAACTCATAAATGAGTATCTTTTCTTCTCCTTCCAAGCAAAATCCCAGTAGCCTAACAAGGTTCCTATGCTGGAGCTTGGCTACTAAGACCATCTCATTCTTGAATTCTTGTGCACCTTGTCCTGAAGTTTGAGATAGCCTCTTCACAGCTACCTCTTGTCCATCTGGAAGTAAACCCTGAGAATACAAAACATCATGTGAAACTCGTAGATCCAAAGTAGAACAACTTATGAAAATTTCAAATAGGTTTAGAAGAAAAAAACACCTTGTAAACTAGACCAAATCCACCTTCACCAATTTTGTTATCGTCTGAGAAGTTGTTTGTGGCAGCTTTAATTGTACCCAAATCATATTGCAAAGACTGCACTTTTGAGATGTCATCCCCAACTGGACAAATCAAAAGTTGAAACAAGAATAAATGGTCAAACAAGAAAGGACAAGAAGTTGGTTTTTGGGTCTCTGTGAGTCCTTTAGTTTATTCTGGCGAGAAGAAGTTTCTTTAGTTTAGTGTAAGGTAATTTTGAAATTTTCCCTTGTTCTTACCATTGTCTTCATTTACAGAATAATATTTCTTCTTCGCTCTTCTAGTTAGGAAACAGAAGCCTGCAACGAAAAGCATAATAACAATCCCAATTGAAACTACAATAGCAGCGATTACTTGCGATGAGACTCCCCCATTTCCTGTAAAAAAAATTAAAAAAAAGATTATTTCATCATCAAATTTCATTAGTAAAAGGTTGTGCTGACTAAGGCTCCAAACAATCTAATTCAAGTATGTAGTGAGTAGCTTCATATTGTTTGAAAATATGAGTAATAGATAAAGTTTGGTTTGTTTAACCTTCGTGAAAAACAAGCATTAATCAAGCTGATCATGATTGTCGAGCACATTAGTGTATTGTTTTAGCTTCGGTAGAAAACTAAACGAGTTTGAAAAATGTGTTCAGACTTGGTTTGTAAGACAACAAGCTGGACACAAATAAAATTTTAACAAGCCAAGTACGACTCAACATCGAATAACATGAATTCATTTAACACCACGATTGCTCACATTTTGCAAATAATACTGGCATACACCTTTCATCCCATATTGTTGGTCCTTTGTGGGAGTTTAGGTGAACATGCAGTCCATGCAATTTTATTCAAATTAGAAGCATTATTTCTTAATATGCAGGACACATTTTTTCGACTTGTAAATGTGTTTATAACGGATAGACTTAGAAAGTTCCAAATCAAAAAATTCTTTTGACAATTCAAAATGGAAAGCAGAACCAAGAATAAAATGACGGGAGTAACAGATTGTGGTTACTGGACAATTCTAAGAACTTCAAAATTAAATTTCAAATCCATGATTTACAAAAGAGGATTTACCAGGGCTGCTCGTACTAGTAGTACTCGGAGGAGGAGGAGTGAGGACTGGCGAAGGTGGTGGTGGAGCGGCACCGATGCTGGCATTGTAAAACGGGTATGTCTCATACCTGACATAACAGCTCGGATACAGAAGTCTCGCTCCTTGATTTGCATCACAGCAACTCGGAAAAGTCGAGATACAATCCCGAAGGCAGGTATTGCAATCAGAATCAGATATATCTGGCGTACATTGCGCAAGTCCGTACACCGTCTGAAGGGGCGAGTAATTGGCTTGTGCAGTCGCAAATTTCTTTCCTGAGTCATCACTCGAAGCCCGATCGGCAATATCGTCCATTACCTTTTCAATTGTAATTCATACTTAGTTAAGTGGTTTGCCACGTTAGAACAAGATATAAGAATAAAACTTTATATTTTTAAATTGGATGTCCGGGTTAGTTTACGTGCACCTCGACTAATTTCGGGACCCTAAAGGTAACAACCGGATATAACTCTTAGTGACCTCAAGGTTTGAAATGTTTAGCCTCCATGAGAATGGAACCTGCAACATCTTGGAGGAGCACTTATTGTTTTCTCACAAACACTTGGCCAAACCCCTATTTTTGATATACCACGAAGAAAAGATTGAAACCAACAAAAGTCCGGTCCAGTTTTGGGCCATTTGTGGGCCTTTGCTAGGCCTCAATAATTGCAACTGTTCACTTTTTAAAGTTTTAAAAAATAAATAGTTCATGTTCATGTTCTCATCAAGCTCTTAAAAGTTAATAGTTCCTATCATTATTATAGCCTCAAAAAGGGCCCATAAATGGCTCATAATTGGAACCGACCGGAGAAAAGGAATTGGACCGGAGCTCAATCCCTCGGAAAGATCCTGAATTAGTGGAAGTTCGCACAAGGTGGCCCGTCAACCATTTATAAAAAATTAGAGTTAAAAAAAAGAGTTCAGACTTCGTTTGGTTTTTATCTTTGGATATTTTATTTTTGATAGTGGATGAAAAAAAATAGAGTAATAATTAGAGAGATAATGAATAAGAAGAGATAGATAGAGAAATGAAAATAATAATTGAAGAAATAGGATAATAATTGAAGAGAAAAATAGAATAATGATTAAAAAACAAAAACAAAATAAAGTTAAAATGAAAAACGTACAAAGCCCAAACGAATTCATATTTTTGCTCAAACATAGCAGGATCATACGAAATACTACAGTACTATCAAAGAGTTCATAATATTAATTACCTCTCCCAAAACTTCGTTAAAAAGGGTCGCATTCGTGACGTTCTGCGGATTGCTCAAAATTGCCCCAAACGATGTATCCAGAGCCGCGAATATGGACACGTTGGAGTACCTCAGCAGGCACTCGTCATACCAGATTGTGACCCGCTTCGACCCGGGGCACCGTTGGACTGCATCACCGGTAGCGTAAACGACGCAGTCACGACACACGGCAGCGGAGACGTCGCCGCGGCAGAGGAAGAGGCCGTAGGCGACGTCGGGCGGGCTGGTGCCAGCGGTGAAGTTGTAAAAGCCGTCGGATGCATTGTTGGAGTTGGAGGAGAGAACGGAGAAGAGGGTGTTGAGGTTTGTTTGGTAGGTGCTGTTTGGGGCGTAGGTGCTGGTTGTGCTAAGGGTTGTGTTTGGGCATTCGATGTAGGAGTAAGTTGGGTCAGCTCCTTTGGTTATTGGGACGAAACAGAGCAAGCTAATCGCGTAGACAAACAGAGTCTTTCTGGGGATTTTTGCGACCAAATTATCCATTCCGGAGCTTCTAAGCTTAACAACGAAAACAGAAATGTCGTGGGGTACATAAAGGTGAAAGCCCTTTTGATTCTGGTTTCCAATGAGACCGTATTGAATTGAATTGTCGCGTTCGCTGCTGCAGGAATCGAGAGATGGTTTGGTTGGGAGAAGTACTTCACAGAGAGAGACAGAGAGGAGAGAGAGAGGGGGCTGGGGATGGAGATGGGGATAAACGTGAGATTTGTAGTGGGGATTGAGACGGGAAGTCTGACTTGACAGGGATGGGAGTTGAACGGCGGCAACTTGGGTAAATTGTACTGTATAACTTTTCACTCTGGTTTTCAGGCTGCGTTCTTTTTAATTTAACTTAGGCTCCATTACCGAACACCTCCTTAAAAAATAAGTACTTATTTTATATTTTTAAACTCAAAAATAATGTAAATGAAAAATAATTTTTCAAATTTTTTTGCATCGTATTAAAGATCTCAATAAGATCTATCAAACAAGATCCATATTAATAGAAAAATAATTTACATAAACACATAATTTTTGAGCTTAAAATTGTCTTCTTAAAAAATAAGTACTTATTTTGCTTTCCGGAACGGAGCCTTATTATTTTTGTTTTGAGTGTTTTATTTGTTTTTTTCATTTTTGTTAGATTTGTGTGGTATATTTTTGATTAATTATCAGTTTTATTTGAATTTTTTCACGTCGGTCCATATTTTTATGTTTTTTTCTAAACGATTAATTCCAAAAATTACAACGAAAAATAAAAATACCAAAATAAGTTTCAGACTTATAAGCTAAAAAGAACGTAGCCTCAATTATTGTTTTTACTTTTAAAAAGTTTTACTTCATGGACTTTAATAATTTAATGCACTCTCTTCTATTTGAAAACTAACATAGAACAGAATAATGGATAAACAAAGACCATAGAATAGGGTTTTTTTTTTTAAATTTCAAAATACCCCCAAAACTTTACAACGCACCCTCAATTATTGTTTTTCTTTTAAAAAGTTTTACTTCATGGACTTTAATAATTTAATGCACTCCTTTCTATTTGAAAACTAACATAGAACTGAATAATGGATAAACAAAGACCATAGAATAGTTTTCTTTTTGGAAAACTTTCAAAATACCCCCAAAAACTTTACAGTCAATGTACAATAGATACCTATAGTTTAATAAACTTCAATTTCACTCCTAAACTATTATTCCATTATTCAATTATTCCCCTACTATCTAATTTTGTCAAATTACAAACGGAATTCGCTGTCTTGGACCTTAACGATGGGAGGAATATTTAGAGGGTTGATTTGACACTGGAAAACTTCAAAATACTTCCTAAACTTTGACTTCAATATCTAATAGACACCCAATTTTACTAAACTTCTATTAGACACCTAAACTATGAAGTAATTATTCAATTAGCCCCTGCGTTTAAATCCATCAAATTACTAATAGTGATGACTGACTTGGGGTCATTTTTCCTAGTACACGCCTATTTGGACACACACTCACACTCACACTCTCACACACACACACACACACACACTCTCTCTCTCTCTCTCTCTCTCTCTCTCTTAATTTTCGTATGGGCTTTCATTATATTCTCTTAAAAACCCTCTAAAGTTAGAAGAAACAAACTCAAACCTTTCACATCTTTAACTACCTCAACTATTGTAAACCCCAAAATATTCAAAAGCAAAAAATCAAAAGATATCAATGTTTTGGTGATGGGTTCAACTGGGTATATTTCAAAAAATTTTATTAAGGAGTTACTAAATAGAGGATAAATGTTCAAAAAAGCTACGTGCACTGCAGCTGTGCACAGATCCCATTTTCTCCCGGCTCGGGTCGCAAAAAGATGATCGGAACCGCTCATTTTGTTCAAAAAATGTCATTTAAAGTCTCTGTAAAAAATGAGCTTCGTTCGATACCGTTAGAGGCGTTAACAAAACACCCAAAATCACTTCAGAATTTAGGTGATTTTGGGTATTTTGTTAACGCCTCTAACGGTATCGAACGAAGCTCATTTTTTACAAAGACCTTAAACGACATTTTTTGAACAAAATGAGCGGCTTCGATCATCTTTTTGTGACCCGAGCCGGGAGAAAACGCCTGCTGTGCACAGCTACTGTGCACAGCTTGCTATGCACGTAGCACAGCTCATAAATGTTAAAGTTGTTGCTAAAAAGAGGAGTGAGATTGAAGATAGAATATAGGGGTTTGGACAGTTTATAGAAGTGTTTAGATATTGAGGAGGATTTAGGACTGTATATGGAGGTATATGTTCTCATGTGAAAATTTCAGGGAAGGGGTGATGCTCTATTTTTAAGAGTACGAAGAAATGAAAAATGTCAGCAAAAGAGTTAGGTTTTGGGGATTTTTCATCTAAAAAAGGGCGAGTCATCCACACTTCCTTCCCAATTTAAGCCATGTCACAGTTTTATTTACTGGGTAACGGCTAAATTTGTCTTACTCAATAATTTAAGCCATGTCACAGTTTTCTCTCTTTTGTGCTTACGCCCACAGTATGTGACTTGAGAGTTTGGAACTTTGCTCGCATTGACAAAGTAGTTTTTTTTTTTGAAAATGTCAATATCATTTCAAAAGCCCGAAGGCAAAGATTACATCGCGAGATACAGGAATGCACCAAACTACCTACTCCGGGACTACCGGACACCCTGCAAAAGCAAATTAGCACTAGGTGCCAACATGAGAATCCCGTCCGGGACTAGGCAGAAAGAAAATCGAAACGAAATCCCAGTACAAACCATTAATCAAAGAAAACAGATGTAATCGGGAAACAAACAACAGATCACAGGCTAAAATAATCTAATCCCAACAAAACCTCCATTGACAAAGTAGTTGAGTTTTACGAATTCTTTAAGGTTTTCTGGACCATATAGGTCAAAAGTACTCACTCGTTTCCCATCCGAAACTTATACTTCTTTATTTTAAGTTATCTTTCCCACTTGGGCGGATTTTATTTTTTTTGTGGACTGTGGCCATGTTAATCACGCGGTAACACGATTAGTTAATTATTAAACGGCAGACGGACAATGGGTTTTTTTATAATTCACGTGTCGGAGGCATTTTTTGTGCCCCTCGACAAATTTTGAAGGTCCAAATCCAATCTCACTATTCACTTGCGGAGAGCTAAATTTAAAGCCAGAGAAAACTTTCATATAAACTAGTCCTGTAATTGTAAATCTAATGCGGAGAGCTAAATTTAAAGCCAGAGAAAACTTTCATATAAACTAGTCCTGTAATTGTAAATCTAACACCTTAAGAAAAAGCATTCTCTAAATCCGAGGTCTTGGCCTAGTCAAGCGAATCCTTTGGTGTTAAAACTTATAACAACTTGAGCAAGCATTCCTTTCAACTTGTAACATATACCCAATGGAACTTACCCAAAAAAAACATATACCCAATGGCAGAATCGGGATTTCGGTCCGAGGGGCTAACTTATTAAAGGATATATTTTATCGACTCCTAAACTTATTGTAGTATCAAATAGTTTTTAATTTCCAATGCTACACTGGTAGATTACAATTATTCTAACCTAGTGCAGTAGCGGCGCTCCATATCCTGATCGAGGTGTGATCTTTGACCAGCGCTTGAGTCTCGGGTACTTATAGAGATTAAGTAATTTTAATTTTTTTATGTTGTTGTCATTTTAATCTCTGTAATTTTCGAATTTGATGATTTATAAAAAAAAAAAAACATTTCTATCATATACCCAAGTGTACCATAGTTTTGTCCTAAACATCATGCAAAAGTCAAATCAAGAGTACTCCCTCCATTTAAATTTAATGATCTTTTTTAAGAGTTCGTATCCCTTTTCAATTGATTATATCTTCTAATTTATAATGTTTTATGTGATTTTAAAAATATTGCAATATAGAACTTATCGAGATCTATCAAACAATATCCATATTAAATATAAAATTTATTCTCGATTTAAAAATATAACTAATTTTTTATCTGATTAGAATAGAACGAGAGACTATTAAGACAGAGGTAGTATTGAAATTTAAACTTTTCGCTTTATAATATGCCTCCAACCTTGCAGCACATGACCGTATATGTATTGATTGATAGAGTCAGTGGATTTAACGAACAGAGACTTTCCTCTCATGTGTTTCTTGGTAGCACGCAAAACGATCAGGTGAGCGAGAATTGACTTTTCGGAGGCTTGGCTTATTACGTACTATCATCCAACTATTACGTAATATCATCCAATTATTAAACCCCATCTGTGATTTGAGATTTCTTGAAAGGATCCAATGTGAAATAAGTTATGTAGATAGATTTGAATTAGTGAATTATATTATAAAATGTTGGTTCATTATTAAAAGTCGGAACCTTTTGCATATCAAATGATAAAGCACATTTGAACAAAATATTCTTCAATTTTTTCGCACAATTTTTACAAAAAGTAATTGAGAGCTTCAAATTGGAGCAAAATCGACAAAATGGTATGCACAAAAATGCTTTCATTTTTATTTTTAAAAAAACATATCCGGATCGACTTTTTGTATTGGGTTAGGCGTGTATTGGTATTTTGCCAAACTACCAAGTTTTGAGACGAGAAGCATCATATAGTCAACGATTGACCAAGAGGTGCCAGAAGGGATAGTATTTGATTATGTTTTTATCTTCCTTTGACCGGGTAAATTTGTGCATGTGGGTCATAACCACCCATCCAATCCCTCCACGAGAATGGTTCAAAGGTCAAACGTCAAAGCTTCCGAACAATTTCCCAATTAAGCTCCGTTTGTTTCGATGTAAAACGTTTTACAATGTAAAATATTTTTTCAAAAAATAAACTTTAAACTTTTATTTTTCGGTATTTGGTTGGCACTTGAAAATATTTTCAGAAATTAACAAAATAGTGTAGAGAGGGAGGTGGAGAGTTTAAACGGTGGATAGATATGAGATTATTGGAATTGAACGTGGGTCAGGATTGGCGGTCGAGGAAACTGAGCAATGAGAATTGCAAGAGAATGCAGCAAGTTCATTTTGGAAAATAACTTACGAAAAATTTAAGGGTAAGTCATTTTCATCCAATTGAAGGAAAATATTTTACATATAAAATATTTTCCTTATTTTTTACATAACCAAACACCGGAAAATAGGTACGAAATATTTTACGTCCAAACAAACGGAGCCTTAATTTCCATGATTTTGGTGCATGGAAGTGGAGGGCGAATCATAGTTTTTTTTCCTCTTAATAACCGAATGTTTCGGTTAGCTTATCAGTAGCGTGCATTTTGACTAATTTCAAGATTCTGAAATTAATGACCAACCAAATCCTCAAATGTTTTAAGGTTTAAAATGTTTGGCAAAATTTTAACATGCAAAGTCATGAAGGTCAAGCATTTAATATTTCCACTTGACAAAACCCCGGGATTGGCGAACCATAGCGTTAGGGAGAGTTGCTTTTCCCACCCCTGACACACACACACCCCCCCCCCCCCGCTAGTCCCCACCTCCTTTTTCCCGGATTACCCCCGCCTCTCTCTCTCTCTCCCTTTTTCTCCATTTTTCTCCCTTTTTGCTTCTTCTTTTTTTTCCTTTTTTTTCCAGTTCGGTTTTTTTTTTTTTTCATTTTTTTTCCTTTTCTTTCTTTCCGGTTTGATTTTATTTTCTTTAATAATAGGTTCAAGTCTAATTCTAGGCTTTGTAAAGTAATTGAGAGAAAAAAAAGTGTTTCAATTGATTAATTTGCCAGTGGAGTTTGTCAGGTGGTGTCTCCCACCAATAAAAATTTGTCACACTGACACACGCTTCTTCTCTCTTCGGACACAACTTTCTCTCAAAAATTAAGTGTTCCAAATTATAATTCGTTTGAATGAGTGAGAAAATTTTATTTTATTTATCATTTAATTCTAAAGGGTCATAATTAAATTTTGACTACAGGACTCTCGTTGTTTAACCCTAAGAAAATCGTAGAATCAAATATCTTTTAGGACTAACCAACGAGAGCCCTAGAGTCAAAATTCAATTATAACCCTTTAGAATTAAATGATCAGAAAAATAAAATCTTCTCACCCATTCAAACGGATTGAAATTTGGAATACTTAATTTTTCAATCTGTAGTTTATATATTAAAAAATATGGTTAAAAAATTAAGTATTCCAAATTTCAATTCGTTTGAACCGATAGAAAGATTTTAGTTTTCTGATCATTTTATCCTAAATGGTCATAATTAAATTTTGACTATAGGGCTCTCGTTGATTAACCCTAAGAAAATCGTTGAATCAAATATCTCTTAGGACTAACCAACAAAAGTCCTATAATCAAAATTTAATTATGACCCTTTAGAATTAAATGATCAAAAACATAAAATCTTTCCACACATTCAAACGGATTGAAATTCGGAACACTTAATTTATTTTCGTTAAATTTGGTCAAGTGTTTCTAAACGAATAATTTCTCCCCGGCCCCCCAAAACAAAGTACCCCCACTTTTTTAATTTCTTATTTTATTTAATTACTTTTATTTTATTTATTTAATTTCTATAAATACACCCTATTTATATTAAAAAATATAATTCAAGAATTAAGTGTTTTGATTTTAAATTCAGTTGAACCGGGGTGAAAATCGTATTTTATTTTATTTTATTATAAATAGTCATAATGAATTTTTTTTTGTATAAGGCCTTTCAACAGACACCCAAAAATCATTATTTAGTTTCAAGTGTCTCTTAAGGTGTCCATTGAAAGGCGTTTAAATTTTGTTTAAATTTTTTATTATTGATTAGAAGTTATTTTTATTATTCATTGTTAAGACTAATTAATTAATTAATTAAAATAATATAAATTTATTAAGTATGAAGACAAA
>BPLS01030154.1:214864-237774 GCA_019656275.1 Rhododendron kiyosumense | reverse complement strand
ATATATATATATATATATATATATATATATATAAGAGCCTATCCTAATCATGACTATAAACAAATATACACTTTCTAGGAAAAATGTTGACCAATGGATAATGCATTGCACTTGAGAGCCTTACCACTCATCATTGCCTTCTCCTAGGCCTTGTAAGACTACTTAGGCCTAATTATGCTAAGCTATGTACATATAGATACATATATGCTTTCTAGGAAACATTGTGACCATGGGGTGTTAACTTGTCATTAAGAGCCTTAACCTTTAATCATTACTCCTTCCCCTAGACTTATAAGGCAACTTAGACCTAATTATACTTAGTATTACACACGCACACACACAAATATATATATATATATATGTGTGTGTGTGTGTGTGTGTGTGTGGACACATGGGAAATAGGAAGAGAGAGAGAGAGAGAGAGAGAGAGTGAGGTGTGTGCATGTGTTTGTACACTTACACAAGCTACCCTTTAACCCATTCTTACACACAACGCTAGCACTACTTGACAACCCAATCCTAGACCACTTCAAGCACAAAATCTAGCCTTTAATCATCCTAGAAGCTAGCCCTTAATTACCCTAGATTTTGACTACAACCTAGACCTCGGATTGACTAAACATGAAAAAGCGTTACCTTAGACTTGTAAGACTTGCCTACCTTGGTTATAATCACCTAGGATTGCCTTTAAGCCTTAGAAAATCTCCATGATTTCCTAGTCTTGCACCTAACTTGGATTCACATGGCTTGACATGCTTGAAAGGCTTGATTTGCATAGTTTTGAATATCGGCCGGTACGAACCGTATCGGCCGGTTCGTAATGGATTTTGAGACTTCCGGTTCGGATACAGGCCGGAAAAAGGAAAGAAAGGAATGGCTGTAGATTAACTTTGAAGGTATTTCTTGCCATACTTTGATTTGGGGTTTTTTTGGTTTGGGGGGGCAGAGAGAGGGAGAGAAAGAGAAGAGAGAGAGAGCCGTGGCTGTCAGCTGCCTATTTCTTTCCCCTGATTACTTTGATGTGGTCATGTGGGGTTTTTTTTGTTTGGGGAGAGAGAGAAAAGAGAGAGAGCCATGGTTGCATATTCTTTCCACTGATACGTTTTTTTTTATCCACAATTCCCCTGATACTTTGATTTGGTATTTCTCTCCTCTTGTTGATTTTGCATGGCACAACTCACGATCTGTGGATGTTTGGACAAATAAGCCAAAGTGGCTTATTTTTTATCCTTATTCAAATTTTTTTCGTATCACTTGGCTTATTATCAATTTTTTGGGAATTATTGCATCCTCACGATGAGAGGAGTCTAAAAAGTAAAAAAATTTGACCGAAATTCAAATTTTTTTGAATAAAGACGAAAAAATTGGCTTATTGAAATTTTTTCTTGAAAAAATTACATTATTTTTAATACTCCGTTTTGCGGACTGAACAAACATTTTGGGAAGGAGGGAGTAGATCTTAGAAGTGCTAATTTTTTTTAAAAAAACAGTACACTAGTTTATACACTGGCAAACATATGTGAAATAAAAATTAAACAAGTGGATATCCAGTCAAAAGGAGTTCTCTTTGAAAGGAAAAGAATATTTATACATTGGCAATATATTGTTTTCTTCTCATTATTAAGATTTCGTTAGTTTTTTTTTTTTTTTGGTAATTACTAATTAATGATTTTTTATATTACTTGTTTTTCATAGGTTAATCATCAAATTAAATGTCCCGTGGACGTGGTGTAGGTAGTAGTGGTACTGGGTTTGATCCAAATACTCCTAGTGATGATATTGGGTGGAAGTTTGGAAAAATGGTTGAAAACAATAGAAACAAATCACAATGCATTTTTTGTGGGAAAATAGTGAGTGGTGGTATAACTAGGTTGAAAGAACATTTAGCACACAAAAATGGACAAGTGTCCTCATGTCCTCGTGTTAGTGATGAAGTTCGGGAGTTAACGATGAAACATTTGAAAGACTATAGCAAAAAACAAGAAGATAAAAGAAAAAAACATGAGGAATTGAAAGAACAAATAAGAGCTACTCAATGTGACGAGGAATATGAGTATGCGGCATTTAACAATGATAATGATGACTCAGATCCAGAAATAACCATAGCACGACAAGAAAGCGTAAGAATGCAATATGAACACGAGGAGAGACAAAGATTTCAAAACAGAACAGGGGGTAGATATCATGTAGGAGGAAGTAGTGGGGCTGGAAGTAGTGGGGCTGGAGGTAGCGGCAATCATGATATTGGGCCTCCTCCTGGTTTCTCTAAACGATGTTCTAGTGTTCGCGAGACTAACACAAAAAAGCAATGGTCCAATTTAACAACATGCACCAGAAGCACGAATGGCAGAAATAGAGGTTGATCTTCATTGGAGTAAAGGGCAAAAACAATCGAAATTGTCTAGTCGATTCTTGAAGGCAGCAAAGCAAAAATTGGGAAGGGCAGTTAGCCAATTTGTGCTATATACACGGTTGCCATCAAATACGGTAAATTTTCCATGGCTTGAACCAATGCTTGATGTTGCTAGAGAGGTTAGGAAAGGAACAAAACTTCCAAGTTCATACGAGGTGAGTCTCACAGTTAAAGCTTACAAACATTTCTTCTAGTGTTTATGCTATTGCATGCTATTTGGAAAATAACATTAAGCATGCTTTACATTCTGTTTTATATTCTGTTTTATTTTTGGTTATTGTAGGTGGCTGAAGTTTATTTGCCTAAAGAATACGAGGCCATACAAAAATGGATAGGATCTTTGAAGACTACTTGGGAGGAGAGAGGTGTTAGCATTATGTGTGATGGATGGTCAAGACCTAGAAGGAGGCATCTCGTTAATTTTCTTGTGTATAGCAATCGTGGAACAGTTTTTCACAAGTCTATTGATGCAACAGATGTACTTAGCAGAACAGCGGATTACTACTTCGGCCTCATGGATAAGGTAGTGGAAGAAATTGGGGAGCAATATATTGTCCAAATTATAACGGACAACGAAGCTGCTATGAAGGCGGCTGGTAAGAAACTTATGGAAAAGAGGCCCCATTTGTATTGGACCGCATGCGCCGCCCATTGCATTGATTTAATCTTGGAGGACATTGGTGAGAAAAAGAGTGTGAAAGCGGTGTTGGAAAAGGCAAAGAAAGTCACACGTTTCATTTATAATTATGATTGGGTCGTTAATTACATGAAAAATTACACCGATGGAAGAGATTTGTTACGGCCCGTAATCACACGCTTTGCCACCAATTTTATTACTTTGGAGAGTTTCGTTAGGTACAAGATTGGTTTGAAAGATATGTTCAATTCTACCGAATGGAAAGCTACTAGATATGCTAGAATGCAAGGGTCGAAAGAAGTTAGAGATATCCTTGAATCTAAGGATTTTTGGGCAAAAGCTGCAGATATACTAAAAGTACAAGAACCGCTGGTGAAGGTACTTAGGCTTGTGGACAGGGATCGAAAACCCACGATGGGGTTTATATACGAAGCCATGGACAGGGCTAAGATGGCAATACAAAATGACTGTCGTTACTATACCGAGTATTGGAGAATTATCGACCGTCGATGGGCTATTCAGTTAAATACGGATTTGCATGCAGCAGGTAAATATTTTACACTTTTATGATGAATTTAAAATATTAGTATTTAGTCCTAGTTCTTTTGAGAAAAATCTGAGCAACAAGTGACTTGGCTTCGTTCCAGAAAGGAAAATAAGTACTCCCTCCGTCCCAATTTAATTGTCACTTTTAGAAGTTTGTGTCACTTTTCAATTGATTACATCTTGTAATTTATAATGTTTTAGGTGATTTTGAAAACATTGTATTATAGAACAAATCAAGATCTATTAAACAAGATCCATATTGGATATAAAATTCATTACCAATTTAAATATATAACTAGTTTTTTTATCCAATTAAAATAGAACTGGGACAGGTAAATTAGGACGGAGGGAGTATTTATTTTTTAAGAAGGCAATTTTAACCTAAAAAATTATGTGCTTATGCAAATAATTTTTCTATCAACATACATCTTGTTTGATAGATCTCATTGAGATTTTTAATATAGTGACAAAAAAAATAAAAATTATTTTTCATTTACATTATTTTTTTAAGTTTAAAAATATGAAATAAGTACTTATTTTTTAAGAATATGTTCTGAAACAGAACCTACCAAGTGATATGTTATGTTACCATCAATTTTTAGAACTTGTACTGTGTTTTCTCCTAGCATCAAGTGCCGAGGCAACTCCAATTCATATTCAGTGGGGTCAACCGGTCAACTGAACACAGTGAACAAACTGTTGAACCTGTACATCCACATGAGTCCTTCTACCACCACACCTATTTACACACCCATTCACGCATCCACACTCATAATAAGGGTGGAACCCGCACACTATACATCCAATGCATATGGGCCCACCCTTATTGTGAATGTGGATATGTGAATGAATGTGTAAATGGATGTGGTGTTAGAATTATTGCATCCACATACCAATTGTGTCTTGCACGTGAAAATCCCCAGGTAAAGGTACAAGTAGCCTAAAAGGCTATAAAGCTATGAAAACCTATTTGACTTTCTTAATACTTGATGGTACTATTTTATTACTTATTTTTATTCACCAGGAGACAGTACCAAATATGATAGGATGTTTCCTTTTTCTCTGCTCAAACTTTTACAGTACCAATTTGACTTTACCAAATAGAAAAGAGAGGGGAAAATAGGGAGGAAGCAGTGCCTAGTGATGCCGTTCAGATTTCCAGAATGGTATTGGCGGGCAATTCAATTTTGTATTTGGACCAAAACCACTCCATTGTAAAAAGGGATGCACTGCTTGAGGCGCCAAAATTGCCGACTCCAATTTTATAATTTGTCTTTTCAACTAACTAATGATTTTTCAGTCATGGACTTTTTTAGTTGTTGCTAAATTGACAATTGCAATGAAAAAGGACATATTTGAAAATTTATTTCATTGTTTAACTTTCTTATGGGCTCAATAAATAAATGCAGGTTATTTTCTAAATCCACTATATCAATACGGTGGCAACTTGTCTAATCATAGGGAGGTTATGGATGGAGTTAGAAAAGTAATTATGAGATTACTGCCAGATTTAAATGAGCAAGTGGAAGCCATCAACCAAGTAAGTTGTTAATTTATAGTTCTTACTTCTTATGCCAATATATTGTTCATTAATTTAGATTTGTGATAAAAATATATTATGATGTGCAGATTTCGATATTTCGAAATAAAGAAGATTCTTTTGGAACAATAGTGGCCCAAGCAGCAGTTCAAGCAACTAATCCTGGTAATTATTTAAGTGACACTCTTTTATAATTTACCATCTTTTTTTATATTATAGTCCAATAAAATACGTCATCTTGAGTCCAGTATTTCTAAAAAAAATTTATGTAGCTGAATGGTGGATCCATTATGGCGTATCTGCCCCCCAACTACAAAAAGTTGCTGTGAAAGTATTGAGTCCAACCACTTCTTCTTCAAATTGTGAGTGAAACTGGAGTACCTTTAGCCTTATACACACAAAGACAAGAAATCGATTAAAATATCAGAAATTAAACAAGATTGTCTATGTGTACTACAATATGAGGCTAAAGATTAGGCATGCGACTAGAAGAAGTGATGAGGAGAGAGATGATCATTTTAATCCCATTAATCTTGATTACATCTTTGACGAGGATGATCCATTAGCTAAATGGTTGCAAGAGGAAGAGCACGCAATATTGGATGATGTAGACAATTCAGAATGGTTGGATACAGGTGATACACAGAATCCCCAAAATGTAGACCCATCTGAAAACAGTTCAAGTGGAGGTCGTGGTTTGAGTCCATCTGGTAGTGGCAGTGAGGATGATGATGGTCCTAATGGTTGGGAAACACAAGATAATATAGTGAATCACACTACATATCATGAGGAGGATGGTGGAATTAGGGATTCTACACAACAATGACGACCCTCTGTATCATCTGGTGATGGGGGATTGGATAGGATTAGACGTTCACGTCCTATTAGTGACATTTATACTAATCATTATCTCAGAGACCAATTTGGACAACTTGAATTTGGGCAAGATCATGGGAGAGCACATCATTGGCAGCAAAGACCCATATATCCATATTATCCCCCTCAAGAACAGCAATCTTATTTTAATCAACCAGAACCACCATTTATGGGGATAGGATATCCACGTCGATCTCACCAGCATTCATATAGTGGGAGCTCTTCATATGGTAGTAATCCTACGGTCAGAAAACCATCAACACATGGGTATTCACAACAACAATCCGATAGTAGCGGCACCACCAATAATTTTGAGCACTGTAATTTCACCAACAACTTCTATGGATATCTATTTGGACCTATTGGGCAAAATAGTCATGGTGATGATCAATTTAATGAGGAATATGTAGATCCTCCGGTACCACCACGCCATTCATTCTGGCATTGAAGTTGTATTAGCAAAATTATGTATGACTTAAAAGCTATGAGCTTGAAACTAGTTGTGGCTCACGATTATGTAATGTAAGACCTCTATGGTGTGTTTATTTTAATGTCTTCATTTTATTTTTGCTATTTATGTCAATTATATCGAAACTCATAATGTTGCATTTTTCTCATATTTGTGAAATCTTATTGACTTGCGGGTTTTGATAAATTATCGGATATTTCACATGAAGAGAATGGGCTATTACATCTCTTAAATTAATTAAAATGTGATAATTTAAGTCAATGTTGGGGGCAAAAGTATATTTTTCAAGTTTTATACATGTTGCTGATGATTTTTAAAAATTCACGACCGCGACACCCGATTCTAGCGACGTATCACCGATACGTCCCGATACCGATACACCGCGACTGATACCGCGACGACGACCAATACCGCGATTTAAAACTATGTTGATTTGACAAGACTATGGAGCAAATCCATGGGAGATGGAGAGAGAGAGAGGGAGGCCGGCCAATGGAGGGGAGAAGGAGCCAAGTTTTTGCTATAAATAAGACCCCCCTCATGCCATTCAACTCACACCTTCACCCTTCAACTTCTCTCTCTAGAAATCCTTGTGTTCTTGCCTTGTTCTTCATTGTTCTTGAGTTCTTCTTGGGTTCTTTAAGAAACTCATCCAAGGCCGCCACTAAACCACCACTCGACCACCCTCTCGATCCAAAGAGTTTAGTTGTTTAGCCAAGAACTAGTTTCGAGAGAAAACCCTTCTCTTTCAAAACTACCGGAAGCTTACCGTAGGAAGTCACTCCGTCCGATAGTCGACTTACTTTTCCGTAGCCGCCCTACCACCAAGAAGAACGGTAAAGTCCCTTGTCCACTATCCCAAAGTATAAAGTAAAATCGTATGTTTGAAATGGAAGTAGATTATCCTTACTCACTATCTCTAAGTATAAGTAGAATATTCTTACCCCCTATCTCTAAGTATAAATAATTAGCAAACTTGTTTTACTAAAATTTTGAAAGAAAGTATGATCATGTTAAATCACTCGACTTTTATACCAGAAAAACATATGTTATTTTAAACTTTTCAAAAAGAAAGAGAAAACGAATTTTGGAAAAATAAATTTGAATGAAAGTATTCGTATTTTGATCTTAAGGATGACTATGAGAATGTATATGTAATTATTATGATTACTTGTTTGAGGTGTGATAAAGCATAAGTGGTATCGACTCCAAAGGTGTCTGTCCATGTGACACTATGCTTTATGTTGTGTGTTAGATGTTGAGCATGATTGCGTGAACTTAGGGATAATATGAGCATGATAAATAATATAGAGTTGGATGATCTTATTAGTTTAGTTTCAAGATTTCAATGAATGATTTATGTGTACATACGTGAAAAGTCCTACTACGGAATCCATGCATATAATGAGACACAAAAATTGAGAAAGTAGAAATATGACACCTAGTGTGTGTTAAAGACAATGTGTGGTTTTGAAACCGCAATGTGGCCGGACTTGCCAATTGTGTGGTGTGTGTATTTTTCGAAAACACAATGGGAACCCAGAGCGATGGAACTATTATGGTATACTCGGGAACCCAGAGCGGCAGAACCGAGGGATAAATTATGGTTTGGTTATCCGCGGAGAGGAGCCAACACAATTGTTTTAAAGCGGAACCATTGTGGGATACTCGGGAACCTAGAGCGGCGGAACCAAAGGTTTTGAATTGTGGATTGGTTATCCGTGGAGAGGAGCCAATGCCAAATTCCATATTTTTGTGTGCCAATGGGAACTCAGAGTGACAGAACTATTGTGATGATACTTGGAAACCCGGAGCGGCGGAATTGAGGTTGGGTGTGTAAAAACAATTTTGAAAATGTTGATTTAGTATATAAAAATGGTGACACGGTCTACAACAAGTTCCGTAGGAGAAACTCAGAAAATCATAGACACCAACGTTAGATTGAATAGTAAATATGGATGTGTCATTGTTAACTGTTTTGTTAAATATGCATATACTATGTAGAAATCGTTAATTTTATGATCTATTATTTGTAAGTTAAGGGTTAGTATGTATAGATTATTCTATTGAGCTCATGTAGCTCATTGTGTTACCTTTAGTGACCCTGACATATTATACTAGGGGCGACGCTGGTATAATATGTCAAGCTTTGTAGATGATCAGGGTGGGCTGTACACCTTAGAGGCTTTCGGAGCCGAAGAGCTGGCAAGAATGGAGGAGCAGGCGGAGCTGTAGTTAGGAACCTTAGTTTCCCTTCCTTTGTGTAATAAAAATACTCTCATGAGAATTATGATATAATAATGAGCCAGACTCTATTTAAGTTTTCAATAAAATAGTTTATTTAACATTCCCAAAATTAGGGACGTTACACGTAACGTGGCTCCTGAACCCAAAATCTTGGCGTTTTCGCTAGATCAAAAGTTTTCTTCTTCAAATCAAACCCTCAGTTTTTCAGATCATCCATCTCAAAAATTCGGGTGACAACTCTCGAGCAGTCGGTCGAGGAGCCCACAACTATATTTAGAAAGCATTGTGGCACGGACAATTACTAGTATACTTATATTCACATCTTACCTATTTTGAGTAATATTCATCTTGTAAGCTTCGTGAAAAAATAATATTATACCACAAATCAACTTGTTTTAATCAAGTTAATTTTTCTTCAATTATTTCGTGAATGATCAAGTAATTTATTTATATTCATCTTGTAAGCTTCGAAGAAAGAATAATATTGTGCAATAAATCAAGTTAATTTTTAGTATGAACAGTTTTCTCTGTGTGCCTCCAAGATGCACAAGTTTAAATTAACTTTATGGGTCAGCGTGACCAGAAATGTTTAAAATTTTCATATATTTTTTGCGTGGGATATGATATACTCAACCCAATCTTTATAGTTAAGAGAACTAATTTTTTCACAACTTGTTTTATCTTTAGGAAACATTCAAAATCAGACTAATTTTGTAACGCCCCGCTATTTTCTAAAAATAAACTCCGAAATACACTTTATTACAAACACTTCTAGGCCCTTATTTTCTCCATAAATAAATTACATCACCAAAATAAACTTAAACCGCCTTCTAAATAATCCTCTAGATGCTCTAAAATTATCAACTCTTCCAAGACCTCTCCAACTTAATCCTTATAAGCTCCGATTCAATTTTCACTAATCCGGCTCCACACCTGAAAAAGAATTTATCTAGGAAGTATACGATACAACAGAATAACAAAGCTCATAAGTGGAATCAATAAATGATAATCGACCAAGTCGAAGCAACAATCACAAGAAACCTTATACCATGTCATCCTCAGTATATGACCAGTGACACTCCCCCAATACCTTCCTCACCGAGTCATCCTCGACCCATTCTGGCTATTGGATAGGCTATTGGTGCATGAGTTCACTCGATCCATTTACGAAACAATTCCATGGTACTCAGCTAAAAACATCATATTCGATACCAATTATTCCACTTTTCAACAATATTCCACAGGATTGAACAAAAACCATGAGATAATGAAAAGGAGTACAAAAGTGAGAGAGAAGAAAGATTTCCGAAAGTAGGAAGCATATCATATACTACCTGGATTACCTCAAAATATGATCGGCCTTCTTTTGTACGAACCAACGCCTTTTCTTACATTCGACTAACTACTCTACTAGCCACCAATATCACTAACTTTTTCCCTCCTCTCTTTCTCACCATCTATTCTCTCTTTCATTTCTCTATTTTCTTGATGGTGTGTGGAATGAGATGGGAAGGGAAGGAATAGGCATGCCTATTTATACTAGTTGGAAGAAAGATCTAGAATCAAATCTTATGCAATCTTATAATATCTAAACAAAATCCTATAATATCTAATAAAATCCAAGTAAATCTTATCAAATCTAATAAAATCATATCATATCTAATAAAATCCAACCATATCTAATCAAATGTTATTTAATCTTATATAATCTAACAAAATCTAATATAATCCAATCTTATCCAATCCAATCTTATCATATCATATCTTATCCAATACAATCTTAACAAATCTCTCCTAGATTTCTCAAATCTTTTCCTAGATTGTTAGGATCACGAACCGAAGGCTAGGGTTCTATAATAGCTGGGTACAATCACTTTAATAAATGATAAAATAATTTTTAGTAAAAGAATTATAATAAAATGTTTAATTAAAATGACTTGAAAATTCGGGTCGTTACAAATTTATGCCTTTTTTGGTTTGGTTTTTGAAAAATTGTAGGGGTAATAAGTGGAGAGAGATAGAGAGAGAAGTGTTGGAAGTATGGGGAATCTAGGGGGAATTTTTTGAAAAATTCTTTTTGAGAAGAGAAGAGAACAAGGCATTAGTTGGGGGAACGTAAAATGTTGAAAAAAAAAAAAAAGGTATCTCAATCTGGCAAAGGTATAAAAAAAATTTAAGACCTACGTAATACAATTTGTTGCCCTACTTCCATTTTTAAAAGTTTTAATTGCTTTCCGCCTATAATTTTCAATTTGACGAATTGAATAATGACAAAATGTGAAACCATAATTTAAAGAATCAAAAAGGACAAAATAGAAACTAAAAAAGAATGCAACAAAAGGCCAAAAATTTCGGCAAACGTTGTTTTACATTGTTAATGATCTAAGAGCATCTCCACAAGGATTTACAAAGTTAGATTCAAAACTGTATTTTTCTACTTTTCTACATGATTAAAGGGTGAGTTAGCAGACTCTTCAAATTTTAATTTTTTTAATATTTTATCACTTTAATAATTTAAGAACAAATGGACCTCTTTCTTTTAGAAATTACAATTTGTTATTGCAATTAATTTATTAGTTGTCACCTCTTATTTTTCTAGATGCATGTAAAATTATTTTCGGAACATATATAGAACCCCGGTATCCCAACGGGACTTTAGAATACCACTGAAATTGCCCGGAATTACATGAGACACCTGGAACAGCCGGAGATTTTTATCCGAGACGTAACTAATACAGTAGTTGTCTGCCCCGTTTGTTGCCAATCAGGCCAGTATATATGGTGCAAGACTACGTACATTGTTTTTTTTTTTTCACAACCGGTTGGGCGACGTTAATGAGGCGTAGTACTATTAAATCAAACGGCAAACACCAATCTAATTTAAAAAGATAATCCACAATTACGCAAAGTCATTCCTTGGAGACCACGGAACCCGATCGAGTTGAACGGGGGCTCTGCTATCTTAAATTCCGTTTCTCAACTCTTTTTGGCTTCTATTCTAGGTGGAATAATAAATCCAACAACTGAATGAAACTAACAAAAACATGTCTAATATGCCATGGTGTTTCTGGTTTGTCAGCTTTCAATCATGGAATGATCAAACTCTGCATTTAGCACAGAGCAAGGGTGGTTAATTGGGTTGACTCGGTTGCAAGTTGAATTCGTAAAGCGGATTAAAAAAAAGAGTTGAATTTGTAAAGCCAAATTGGCATCAACAGTCTGTTCCATGCTAATTTCAACGTATAGTATTCACTCACTTCACACTTCGGTTTTCTAGGTCACTAAATTCAGATATTTCAACTTAATTTAGACTTGAGAATCTACTACTACTACTACTACTACTACAGATAAATGTGGGAGTTGTTTCTCGCACATGAAGATGAGGTGAATTGTGTGGGGCCCGAATTGGTAGAAACATATTTTAATATTAATTTAGCATTACATAACTAAGACCCGTACAATTTAAGTAGCATATGATCATTAGTGGAACTCGCAACAATAAACACAAAACACAATATTAATTTTGTCTGTGCGATATCATAATTAATATGGATGTGACTTGAAAATTTATGTACAAGTATCCGAGGTGACCAACCTTACAGATGAAGAAAATTTGAGCACTTAGTACTTGTCAGGTTTTGAGTTACAACAAACATGAATATCATTAATTAAAATCACCGCTGGTGATTGAGTGAATTGATTTTGTTAATTAACATATATAGTGATATATTTTCAAAAGAATCGAATATGTAATATTAACATCAAGATGAAAATTTTATCAATATATGATGAACTGTATTGAGCACGTACATGAGATGCTAATTCTCTGTGTAAAAAAAAAAAAAAAAAAGGACACTACAACTAATTAATATTGGAAATTGTTACAAGAATCAGCTCTCTTGTGGAACACTGTTAAGATAACAGGGCACACTGTGAGGGGCAATAAAATACGAAATATGCAGGAAATTAAGGAAAACAACAAACGTGATTTTGCCTAGGTCGTACTTTTTTCTTTTCTTTTTTTTTTTTGATCTGCAAAAACGCCCAAAGGGCGCCTAGGTCGTACTTGTGCTAGGCAAAACATATACTCCGTACAAGACATTGGAAAAAACTTAATTTACAGATGGCAATATATCACCTGCCCCTTGCCGGGCTTTTCCATTATGTGTTTGCATTGGCCTCCCATGCGGCCATGCCAAACCGGTGATGTTCAATGGCTAGTTGCTAAAGCAGTCACCAAAAGGCCCAGTACCATAAACGGTTGCGCACTAGCCTGAGATCGAATATCAAAACTCTTCAATTCTCCGGTAAAAACTCATACGACCGATTCTCTAGCTTGAAAAGTCCAACATTTAATAAAAGCCCACTTGTATAAAGGACTCGGATCTTCTTCAGTTCTGATTTTTTTGGACTAAACCGAACAGCCCAAATCTCGACCGTTAGCCTCGACAATTAACGATCAAAAATTGCTGATAGTTATAAGATATACTCATATCTTACCCGTAAGATACTAATTAACAAGAAGATACATACCATTAATTGCTGAGCTAGGGAGTCAAAATTTGGACAGTCTGGTCTAGTCCAAAATGATGATTAAAGAGTATTCATCCTGTATAAAGGAATCAATCTGAAGAAGGGAAAGATGTACCTGATATTTGACATCATATTTGACTGGGTCCTTGAGAAAGTATTTGAACTGCAATAGTGCATGACATGTCGAAACGAGATTGTAAGAAATTGCAGGCTGAAGTCCGTGTTTCACATCCGCGAGTAGAAAAAAAAATGTCCAAGGTACGAGCCAAATTTTGTATTCCTTCCCAAGTCCATCATCAAACTCATAAAGCGGCGGATAATTTCACCATCCATAATTGATAATGAAGTTTCTATCAAGCGCAATAGAAGGGAGGTTTTCCTAGGGTTATTTGCATATTACTAACGTGATTATCGCAGCTCCTGCTTCTGCTTTTCAAAACTATATTCTGATAAGCAAATTACTATGTTTTATGCTTCACAATCCTATTTTCAAAATCATGTTCCAGGAAATAAAGTATTTTAGCAAATAGTACCGTCATTGTGATCAGTGTTGTAAGGAATCAAAAAAGGAGGCAATAAATTTACAAAAAAAAGAGATACTTTGGCCCCGTTTGATAACAGGGATAGGTGGATGGGATTCGTAAGGAGATGGAATTAGGATTGGGATTCGTAAGGAGATGGGATTAGTAATGAGAAGTGATTGATAATGAGTATATTTGTTTGGGATAGGATTAGATGATGAGATTATTAATATCATGTTTGTTTGAGATGGGATTAGATGATGGGATTGGATTGATAGAAGAAATTGGTAATGAGAAGGGATTGGTAATGAGAATGGGTTGGGTTCGGACTACGAATACCAAGTCCCACGGGGTATTGCTAATACCCCCTAATCCCCGGCTTCGTAATCCCAACGGACTACGAATCCGAACTAATTTTGGAAACCAAACGCAGTATTGTTAATACCTTCGGCTTAATAATCCAATCTCAACCCTTAAGAGCTTTATCAAACGGGGCCTTTTTGTGTAGTTCACCTTTAAGACCATGTCCGTGTCCACATGCGCAAATCATTAAAGGAATCTTACTATGAGTGAGACCTCAAATGTAAAAACCCCAGAGCCCCAAATAACCCACTCATATATAAGAACCTAATAATGTACCCCACACCAGAAACTGGATCGGACCCTATTTTGACTGGAGCATCATGCCGATTGTCAAAGGTTAGAAACAGGTATGATGCAGTTGAGTTTGAGACACACTCGCAACAGTTACATTGCACTCACTACAGGAAAGGGACAGAGACAGAGCCCCTTGAGGGCTTATGGAGGCCGTGGCGCGCCCCACCCCCCCCCTAGTTTCGGAGTTTTTTTTCTTAAATTTTATTTAAACATTTAAACACTACAGGAAAGGAGTACTATTATTTTGTATTGGATATTATTTAAATATTTAAATATTTTAAGTATGTGTTCGTTTTGGGTCCCAAAACCCAATTTCTCTCTCTGCTCATGGTCTTCCATAAATTTTTTCTTTAATTATTAATCTCGTTTCTCTTTCTATCTCTCTCCTACCCAAAAAAAACCTCCCTCAAAATTTATACCAAACAAATCTTGAAACTTCAAAACCTTGCTGTTATAGTTCGGCCCCCGCATTTACAAAATAATGGTTCCATCCCTAAAAAGGGATATATTTCCACCAAATAATGAGTACCATTCGCTACGTTGAGGTACCATCATAAGTGCCAGAGAAAAATAAATATCCATTTATTACCTCTTCTGAATACCAGGTAAGAGAATAGAAACAATTGAGTGCTTTGGATACAATGTGCCTCAAAATTCTAACCTAAACGATTCATCAACTATTGAACTGAGATTTCAAAGGACTTGACCAGTCTCTCAATCTCAAGATCAATGATCATGAGTTCATAACGCTATGTCTCATCATGCAACTGAGTAATGGAAAAATCTTAAGCAATGACTTCATCAGTTCTTTTGATGGTATTTACCTGGAAAAAGACTTGTGGAAGTATTAAACCAAGGAGGGCGAGGGCATAATATGGTTTACCAGCCCCTAGAAGATAACCTGAAACAAAAAAATGCTAGAAAAATGAACTTCTCAAATAAAGGTGCAACAACCTAAATCCAGTGAGTAAATCCTACGTGCGTCCAGAGAATCAGAAGGCAGGTAAGGAAAGGATGACATGTACTAGGAGTTGGAAAGCTCATAAGATTTAGCCATTGTCTGACTTGTCTTAAAATTATGTGAATAAAAGGTTTACGTGATGCAGTTTTGCTACTTTGCTCCATTCAAATTAGTTTTTTCTGGACAATAGCCATTCCTTTCAGAGTGAACTGTGAGGTTCTTTTTATACTTAACAGAACTTTGTATGTCGTTTACCCAGCAACTTACCCAGCAATTTTTTAGCAGATTTTGAATTTTTTTTTTGGAGTTGCTTTATATTTTTGTGAAGATGTTATAATTCATAGTTCATGAAAAAAAGTTGTGCTGCTCAAAAAAATCCCATTATGATTTCTCAAACTAGACAATTCGATTAATCTTTTGCCCCTAGACCCAAGTTAGACGAACGATTTGTACATCAGTATCACTACAGGCCTCCACCAGAGCCCAGCTACTTGATAGTCATTATCCAGCAACTTAGAAGCCGTTATCCAACACTACCCAGCAACTTGGTTGCCGTTACCTAGCAACTTGGGACAGTTTATTTCCAAGACCAACGTCGGGCACAACAAGCCGTTTCAAGTTTTCTTCAGTTGTTTTCTCAAGCATTTCCCACGAGACATGTTACAAGTATTTATTCGAAAGCGACCCGAGCGACAAGCTTACCTCTCAACAAGAAGACATCCCCCTAGGGGAACACCATTACATCATCGAGGATGCTCACTTGACACAAGGTCACAGCATTGCCTATTTTCCTTTTCCTTGCTCATGTAGTGTGGCTTGTCGTGCCCGTTGACAAGCACGTGCCGTTTCAAGTGTACTTGTCATCATGCTTTGCTAGTGCGTCATCAAGGAAGATTAACGAAGGGATAGTGTCGTAGCCAATGGATGAGATACATCAGTTGGCGCTTGCCACCCATCTCATTGAAATAGGCGACGAGCTTACCTCTCACTTGGGACAACATTTGGGCAAACTTGGGCATGCCAAGACCGTCTAGACAAGGCATCGCATGTGAAGGTAGGTAAAAACAAGTGACCATTCTAGCCAAGGCATGGCAAGTGCGGTGTGCCCCAGCGACCCTTGAAAATTCGGAGGACCAAGTGCCTTTCACACCCGGTCGTACTCATAACCGCATTAGGTCTCCAAGGTGAACAGTCTCTAAGGATCAAGCACCCATTGGATGCCTTAGCTATCCTTATAGTGGTCATGAATGGTCTCTGTAAGTAAATATGACATCGATCCTTTGGATTCTTGTGAATTTGGACCACAAATTGTTCACTAGATCATTAAACTTAATATAGTAAAATACGAAGTAGTGTCAGTAAGTGATACCCATAAAAGTCTTACTGATAACAACAATTATCCAAACGGCAAAGAAACTCTAGCAATAGTACAGTAACAATAAAGACAATAGTATTGGAAAAGAACTATATATGGGGTTGAAAAAGGAAAAAAAAAAAAATTGAAGACAAGAACTATGATCATATAGATGAAAATTTTTACTTACTAGCCACGGATATTTGAGTAATATCAATAGCACCAACGCAAATCCATTTAGCAGTCTCCACACCAAAAGCCACAGGAATTGACTGGTCAGACAGCATGTCCATCCAAAGGTTAAAACAAAATTGAGGGGCATGCTAATTTACTACCCATAGCAAAAGGATTCACAAAACATTTAAAAGAGAATAGTGTAAAACCTGAAGTCCTAGTGCTCTATCTCCTTCAACACTTTTGAAGTCATTTACAATGCCTATACCTAGCTAAACCATCAAAAGAAAAGTTGATTAGCATCAACCGGCTCATGTCATGTTATGTCTAACAAAAATGCTACTACAAAATACAAACCCCAGCTATGCTGTACAAGAGCGTGAGGACAATTATGTCAGGTGTAAGGGTTCCAAACAAAGCTTGACCAGCCCACCTGTAGTTAAGAAAGACAGGTTATGCAATGGAGCCAAGATCCACATTGACTTTCTTGCTCTTAATAGCCTACAGTGACTAGCAAACAAAAACATAAATAAATAGAACCCATGAAATTTTACTTCGTTACCATTGACAGATATGTCGAATGCTAACTGATGGATGTCATAGATTTCATGGGAGAAGGTAAACTAAGATATTATACCACGGCAAACTTATATAACTTGCTCCCAAAGCAAAATTTCCACTCCATCCATTCTGTTTGAGCTGCAATAGTGTGTAGCTAATAGTCAATGCTTAGTCAAATTCTCATCTTCAACACATTTTCAAGAGTGTATGTAGATGAAAGGGATACAGGGGATTACCTTTAAAGGTGGAGCTGAATAAATGTAAGATACCAAGGACCCGCCTATAGCAAGGTAAAATATTATAGGGAAATCATGCCCTGCCTATAAAGGACAACCATTCAAGAACTAAAATTCACCTTAAGTTTTTTTTATGGGAAGTAAAATGGGCCACCAATTCCAAAGACCTACCCACACATCCAATATACGAGCCAACCCAAGGCCTCCTAGAAGAAGCACCCAAATTTGGGTAATCACCTGAGAGGAAGAATATCAAAGATAACTTCAAAATAGTCTATCAGAAATAAAGTGAAGTTTGGCACATAAAGTGCATTTAAAAGGAAACAAAAAAACACACTGATAACTTGCATACCTCATTCTCAGATATCGCCCCCGAAGGAATAGGACGATAAGGTTCATTAATAGCATCAATCTCTCTATCGTACCAATCATTGAGAGTCTAGGAAGGTGAAAGCATACAACTTTTAGATGCTCTAAACTTCAAAGCAGTGACTTATTTCCACACTAGTGAGATATGTACCTGTGTATAGCCAGTCAGACATGGGCCAGACATCATCATACAAACCAATGATTTGGCAACATCATCGACCGTCCATTGGAAGTTTCCTACAATGTAAGCATGACTGGTCACAAGTGAATTAACATATATAGAAGAAGCTTTTTGAAAGCAATATGAATTCTACTAGCAAAATGTTTACGAAAGGAATTCATTTGGATGTCTTGATGTCCCCATGCTAGGAGTAAAAAAGATTATTCCACATCAATCTTTTTGTTGAATGAGTAAATAATCATATGAAAATTCATAAGCCCGAAACAACAGTTACTAAATGCTATATGAAAAGGTCGGTATTAAGAGAATTTGTATTAATGGCGAACCATGAAATGCTGAATGAAGATAATTAGTCATGTTTAATTATTTATACAGCAATGAAATGAATGGCCTAGGAAAGTTTTGAAACACAATCCATCATCAATTTTACAAGTGCCGATGCAAAGAGGGGTACCAGAAGCAGCAGCTCCACAAACCACTCCCCAAACCAACGGAGGCCAAGTAACAGGCTTTGTAAGTTGAACACGAATCTTCCATATATCCTGCAGAAGAGACAAGAGCAGTAAATGAACCTTTCCAACATTATTTGCATGGCAAAGTGTTCTCCCATTACTTCCTGCTATGCTATTTTCTGTTTTTCTTCTTTTTGTTTTAATATTGAGGAACAATAGACAAAGAAGTGTGAAATGTAAACGAGTCTAGAAAAATTTCACGCTTCTCTAAAGGTAGTATTTCCATCTACTAGTTGTTCTAAGAAATATGTAAGGTACCGCCTCAATCAACAAAAAGGGTGGATCAATCATAAAATGTCCATAATCTGCGGGTTATGCAACCTTGGCATCATAAGGGATATCAAATTGTACAAGAAATTTCAACACACTTATATTGAAAGGGATTGTAATTGCTCTCGAGGTGTCCTACAATAAAAGCCCAGTGTACTCTCCAAAGGATGCGCAGTTACACAATTTCGGTGAAAACAAATGATGATGTTTTGAGAAGCACTGATAAAGTCAAATGGCTCTCAATCATGCATGCCACGCACTACAATATGGACCACTATCTCAGCGCAAGCACTTCTTTCTCTGACATCCCAAAAGTTCTCCTATAACACCCAATCCAGGCCTGCAAGCTGCAGTCGACTAGCCCTTTTCGACTTAGTTTGTTGAGACTCCACTGCTCCTCTGTCTTTCCTAAAGAAACCAACCATGGAACATGTCCTCAACTTCAGGATGTTTAATGTTGGGCTAATGGAAATGGAATAAGTCCCTTGTTTTTACATGGGGGCATGGGGCTATTAAGATAGATAACCTTATCATCACCCGCAATTCATGTTTTGCAAATTCAGACAGAACAATACTGCATGAGAATGTGCACACACACCACAGTTCACACACACACACCAGAGAATTTCCAACAGTAACGATCAAAACTCTAGTTCACATATCCCTTTCAGTGCCACACAAGCATTTGCAAGGTGCGCCAAGGGCATGGGGCTATTTTTTGTTTTGTTTTTTCATATCCTGAAATTTCTGGTTGACTTCTATGACATTCTGATAGCATGACCAAATTATGTATACATGTTGATTCTTTGGCGGAGATGTAAGTGCAATCCTATTAAATATTTTGGATGAACCCGTGTTTTTCTATAAAAAGTAGAGGAGACTAAATGTCAACACTTGATAAAATACAGCTCTTGTTTTGGTGAATATAATTGACTTGCTCTTTTATGCAGTTTCAGTATTTTAGTCAAAAATTACACTCAATATTTATGTCTAAAATACTGAACTGGATGAGGTCACTCTTTTATGCTCTAGTGGACAAATTTATTGGTGATGGATGTTAAGTATTGTTAGCCTACATGCATGTGTGGTACTCTCCAGGCATAATGGCTTCTTGTAAGATTTATGGGCAAGGCAAGTACTGACGAATGATTCTGATTTATGAATCAATACTCCATCCTTGAGGTATATTCTCCTTTAAAATTTAAAGAAGGTGGGACAAGAGAACAGAAAGATATTTTCCAATTAAGAATTACTACTCCGTAGAAGCAGAAACATACATGACTCTTCCATGACATAAAAAACTTACCACTATTCCGTTAGTAAATAAGGGGCGGACATAGGTATTGAGGTGGGGCTTGAATCTTTTTAAAGAAAGTTATATTTCCACACCCATAGTTGTTAAGGGCGAGAGGTGCGCCAAGGCATAAAGATCTGTTGGGGCCTAGGCCAGGCACGCGCCTTTTTGAAGTGAGGCGCGCTTAGGCCAAAAAAAATAGGGAAAAAGAATACACCAACACTATATAGCCTAATACACATGGGAAAAAAAAAAAACCTAAAGTGTATTGTTTCTGAAAACATTTAAAAAAAAAGCTTTTTCATTTTCATATGCAGCATAATTAGTTTAGATGTACAAACAAAACATACATTTAAAACCATTAAAACAAGTTTTTTCCTTTTCATATACAGTAGAATATATATCGACTATATACACGAAGAGAGAAGATCGACTGACGATCAAGAGAGAGGAGAGGAGAACAGAGAGAGGAGCGGAAGATCGACTGATGATCGAGATGATACATATGCTATTTCCATTTCTGTAATTGAGAGAGGAGGGATTTACAATCGAATGAAGTCAAGGCTAAAGGAGTGAAGGTAAAATGTTTTAACCTAGATTTGATGGTTTTGATTAAAATTGAAAGAGGCGCGTCTTTTCTCACTTTTGCGCCTTTCTCGCCTAGGCACCCCTTGGCTGCACTTCATTGAAGGCGCCTTGATGCGCCTTGCGCCTAAGGCGCGCCTTTGACAACTATGTGCATGCCTCAGTCCAAAATTTTGTAAAATCCATTATGTCCAAATCATTACTATCTCAATGATCATAGGATAGCCTGTTCTGTATCTAGGCAAATGTGACAGAAAATCAAATATGACCACCGAACCCTTTTAAAAATTCGGGGTGTTCTCACTTCTCATAGTTTGGTTTAATGCCTCGAAATTGATTTTCGCCTTCTGGTAATGACCACCGACATTTATACTGTAAATAGGAAAAGAAACAGAGATGGATGACCGACCGTCTCTTGTTTGGCTCCTTTGATGCCCAAAATCTGGTTAAAGCTGGAACCTCCTGCCAAAGGTGCCTTTTCTTGTGCCGGAGCTTTAGCTACTGGAGTAATTTTTTGAATAATAAGCAAAACAAGCCCCCACTTAAAATCCCGAATAAACCTTCACCAAATTCCCGTTTTATACTCAAACAACAAAAGTCAACGATCAGTATTCACAAAAACAAACATTTCCAAAAAAAATTTACCTTCGTTTGCATCCGTTTCCGCTGCTCTGATTGTCAGCCTCCGACCTGAGAGGATAATACAATACGTATTAACTGCATATGAAAATATACGCATACAAACATATATATACTAGAAAGACTCATGTTAGAGTTGAGAAATAGGAGTAATTGATTGAGCTTACGAGGGAGACTGAGAGAAATTGGTGGCAGAGTAGTACGTCGGGTCATGTTATTCGGTAATCGAATGGATGAAAATATGCTTAGAACGGTCGCCATATCAGAGACTGTATTTTGGAGGCGAAGTGTTGGAGAGAGAGAGAGTCCGGCAGTTTTTAAACTCTCTCTACTCTCTTGTATCTCTGTATTTCGGCGGAAAAATATTTGAAGGGCATTGCATTGAAAATTTTCTCCTAAGTTTGACCATAATACAAAATAATAAGTTGGTCTGATCCACTTAAATTTAAATTTCAATGATAAAAACAAAGGTAGCTAGCCAATGGTTTGACATTTATTTTGAAGAGTTCTAAGAATTTATTGGAAAAAGATAACCCAATCTTAACTGAGCAAGTATAGTACTCATTGACAATAAATTAGTAATGTCTTAACACATCTATGGGATCCACGTATTCTTATGCACATCCTAACAAATATTTTAATACACAAATATAAAGATTGTCACTGGAGACAGGGACGAAACCAGGATGCCGTAAACGCGGGCCGAACTATGAGTAACAAGATTTTGAAATTTCAAGTTTCAAAAATCTAATGTAGTTTGTTTGGTTTAAGATTGGAGGGAGATTTTTTAAGTAATGAGTGGAGAGAGGGGGAGGGAGAGAGAAAGAGAAATGAGATTAATAATGGAAGAAAAACTTATAAGAGATCGTATGCATAGAGACAAATCAAGTTTTGAGACCCAAACTGAACATATTTTTAAAATATTTAAATATTTAAACAACATTTATATTATAAAATAGAGCAATTTTTGTCTACTCATATAACCCAATAGCATCTACAACCGTCGAATCAAATTTTGAATAGTTTATATCTGTTCGTTCGAGAGTATACTTCCTAATATAAACCTCCTAACCTTATGACTGCTAAAATTCTTTCAATTGATTATTTTAAGGCTTTTTCTTAAAATGCTTGATTATCTTTTTGAGTTTAAATCAAATCAATTATTGATTTCCCTCTAAAGTTGATTTCCATACATTCAATTCAATATTTTTTAGCTACATGCGGAAATCAACCTAAAAAGAACAATTTAAAAGCAAATATTGAATTGAATATAAGGAAATCAACTTTAGAGGAAAATCAATTATTGAGTTGATTTAAATTCAAAAAGATAATCAA
>BPLS01030154.1:178815-189864 GCA_019656275.1 Rhododendron kiyosumense | reverse complement strand
TTGTTGGATGGAAAATAAATTGTGTATGTTGTATTGTAACTAATTTGAAATTTTGGATAATATTTGTGTACTTTACTTCATTTGATTGCTACATGGTTGCTACGTTGTTGGATGTAATGGCATATTGTAATACTTTGTATTTTTTGTTGGCAAGAATTTGGTTTTTTTGTTTTTTTGGTTGGATTTGCAATTTAATGATTATGGAATGTAATCCATGATTAAACCAGAACCAAACTGTGACTTACTGATTGGATTGAAACCAAACCGTAGAATTTTTGGTCCGGACACGGATTGTATTTAAAAACTGTGACTTGCGGATTAAGATTGGATTCATAGCAATCCGGACCGCAATCTTTGGAAATAAGTACTAACAAATATTCACTTGAAACCAAAAAAAAAAAAAAAAACACCCTTATTTTAAAATCCCAATCAAAGTCTTAACAAATGCTGCGTTATAAAGAAAACCACCAAATAAAAGGGTTCTATCCGCTAACTACCATTCCAAATCCCCAAAAATTGACAAAAGGAATATTTGCTTGTGATTATACATGATAGATCACATAAAGATAATTATTCCTTACATTATGCAGGATAAAACGATTGATTGTAATGTTCGGATTCATTGTAGGACTAATTGCGACTAGTCATGGGCACACGTGGTTGTTTAATTCTCTAATAATAACTGAATAAATATCTTTCGCTACTATTTTCAATGAACTCGATTTTATTATAAAAAAATTTATTCTTCAAAATATAGGGTTCTACTCGAAGAAAATGGATTTCCTTTTTGTTACTACTACAATCCCATGATGGATTTTCATCAAATACAGGGCTTTTGTTTTTCTCTATAGAAAACAGTGTAGGTGTGATCAAATTCTGTTTTTGTAGCGCTGGTTCAGGTAAGATTTGATCTAAACCTTCCTGTTTTGAGTTAAGACCTTCCTAAGCTCGCAAGATGAAACACGAGCCTAATTAGTCATAATTAAGTAGTCAGAAGGCACTCCGATGCGTAAATTCAGTCTCAACTCAAGGAACAAAGAGGGCACTCCGATGCGTACCTTTCTAGGGTTTATTCTGTACTTTATATGGATCTGAAGACCCTGCTAGGTGTTCTTCTACTTGGATCACACACGTCATTCCATTCCATGGGTTTGGGCTCACGAATACTTCACATAATGGAGTACCAGTTTGTCAGCACAATCGCGATCCTGTTTGGCCTGACGCGATTGGTGCTGTTGGCCGCCAATTCTCCAGATCCAATACCTTCTCTGATTCGGCCCACTACCATAGTGTAAGAACTTTATTCAACGAATTTAAAGGGTTTAATTCAAGCTGTATTTATATATTACAGCATATCCCAGAAAGAGATGAATTCAGTTGATGAAGCCATATTATAAGCAGATCGAGTGGGATACGATCATGCCATGCGAGGTTGGGAATTTGAACTAGATTCTTCTTTTTTGGGGTATTGTAGTATAAGGTGAGACCAAAAACTGGCATCTCTTCGAATATGCTTAATTCACAAAGAGAGGCTCTATGCTTAAGAACATCAGGTATTGGACTTTAACAGAACTTTTTTCTATGTGTGGATGGTGGATTTATCGAGTGAAAGGGAAAAAATATGAAAGAAAACATGCATTCCAAAAGCAGTGAAGTGAAGAAAATGAATTTTATCCAAAATGGTACACAAAAATAAAACGATGAGATTCTTATCCTCTTTGATCAACAAGGGAATGTGATTCCTACCTCTATCTTCCCATCAAACTGGCTTTCCCTGCACCTTGAATGGGGAATTTTCCCACCCAACAAAAGGATCATCAAGTTTGGCAGATATTCTCAGGTACCATTTGGCAACAACAAAAAAATCCACCTTTTTAATCAGCATGTTTCCTTTTCGGTATGTCGAATCATCCAAGCATAAGATGGGCGAAGATCTTTTAGCCTCAAAAATTAGTTGGAACAAATCAAATGGTGCAACCACGTCTAAAAGGTTTTTTTATTTTTTATTTTTTATTCTTATACATTGAAATAATGCACTTAATCTTATGGCAAGGAAAAATGACTGGGAATTACCCTGCGCAGCCTCCACCTAGTACAATGCCACCTCAACAAAAAACCTTGACGCAAGTTTGCAGTTGGGGGTTTTCTGTGGACTTGAGTCCGACTCCTATATATATCCATAAAGTCTTTGGTAGGGATCAAATTTAGAGTATTTCCTTGCTCAGATTCCGCTTCCTGGCTATTCAAACCATTGAAACCAAGATCTCTCAGGATAAAAGAACAAAGGCTTCACATCAGTCCTAGTTCCAGATCGAAACGGTGAGTGTACGTTACGTTCTAATAATTGTAGGAATGTGGCAAGCAAATTAAAGCCCAATCAGTTCTAGTCCCACACGCTGGGGAAACTCCTAATCCTGCATCGCCTATGAACTCGTTCCAACTCCTAATCCTGCCTGGGCCTATGAATTCGTTCCAAGAAAGCGTATGCTGAATTGAACAAGGGGCTGCCAATGACTCCCTTCTTTACGTGCCTTAATTACTTCCCTGGCAATCCCTCTCATTTTTTAATTTGAGAATTTTGGCTTTGTGCCTAAACCTAGATGCCATGACACAAGGCATATTTAATCATATGGATATGGAAAAGGACGTTTAATACGTGCACGTCATACGTACATGGACAGAAAAAAGACTAAGGCAAATGACCGAATGAGATAAGAATAAGGGGATCGAGGGGGGAGGCCATTAGGCCAAGTACACTTGTAAGAGCATCTAATGCCTTGACCCGTTTCTGGATTCACATTCAAAATTTCAAGTAAAAAACACTTAAATTCATCTCCAATCTTTCGCTCAACTTCACATTAATTGCTTTTATGCATTCCTAACCCGGACTTCAAGGTGATGTTGTGCAGTGAAGGTATGT
Organism: Rhododendron kiyosumense; assembly: GCA_019656275.1. Lineage (NCBI taxonomy): Eukaryota > Viridiplantae > Streptophyta > Magnoliopsida > Ericales > Ericaceae > Rhododendron > Rhododendron kiyosumense. The sequence goes on along the minus strand of BPLS01030154.1, from coordinate 186,944 downwards.
TGGGCACCTCCAAGCTATCGGATCGTGCATCTGACGGCTCGGATCTCATTCTTGGCAACCAACGATCAAGAGCCATTCATTGCCAAGATGAGATCCGAGCCGTCGAATGCACGATCTAACGATTCGGAGGTGCGCAGCACAATGCTGCGCACGCCACTGCACAACATCGTTCCCCAATTCTCCTAACCCAAATCAGGGGAGATCCTATTCTACAGTTATGAGAATCAGGGGAGATCCTGTTGTACTTATGAGAGAGAGAGAGAGAGAGAGAGAGAGAGAGACGGTGTGCATTTTTTTCCTCTAAAAAAGCCCAATCAGCTTTTATTCTGCCATCTCAGCATAAAATACATCCATTTCAATGTGTAAGATTGCCACATGTGCGATTTCTGTTAGCAATTGGATGGAATATGATGCCTGGTGCCTTAATTAGAGGGTTTTGTAAAGCAAAGGTGTTTAATTGAAATAATGTAAAGTTTAGATGTTTATGGGACATTTGGTCGAAAGTTCAGGTGTTATTTTAATATTTGCCCTATATTTTATCTCTTTATCAAAAAACAAAACTCTCTATTTTATCTGTAAACAAGCGAATATCGAGACTGTTGAACATGCTCTTAAAAGGAAAATCCTATGCAGCAAACCAAGTCTATTAAGGTTAAACTTTTGATTGTCGAGTTTTTTAATGGGGTTGAAGTAGGATAAAGAAAATTTGTGGAGTCTACAAGACAATAAATGAGATTGTATATGTCACAAGATTAGTCATATGATGTTGTCTTAGATAGGATAAAGAAACAAGAATTAAATTTTACCGAACTATTGAAGGATGAGAGAAGACAATCTAGAGTACGATATAGTTTAATTCCAGATTTTCCATTACATTGGTTAATAGTATAGCCTTACAGAAGAAAACATACTGAACTCAAATAGATAACTTTGCATACTATAATGTGTACAAACAGACGGATTAACTATTACTCCTATTCAAAAAGTATACTGCGTGGTACATATTCCTCAAAACCTTAATCCCTCTTATGGATTGGTCGAGGTATCAATTAAATGTGTTACAAGGCATGTGGGGAGATATGGGGTTCAAGAGATAATAGATAAAATTATATGTACCAGACGATATTAAGATGAATTACTACAATGAGATTATCTAAAAACTGTTCAAATCAAGTCCTTCCTGGTCATTTTATTTTTTGCCGATTTTTCGCAGATACCCTTAAAATCACGTTCTGAACACATTGAACGGCTCAGATCATCGAAATTCAATCGGGAAATAGGAGAAATGAGGAGATCCACATTTTAACTAAAATAAGGACCTCCTTGTGGGAAACTGACTATATATATATATATTTTTTTTTTTTTTAATCTAGAGAAAACAACAGATTTGACAACATATGTTTTTGTATCATTTTTTATTAAGGTGAAGTAATGCACAGAATCGTTAATGCATGCCACCCAGCCATAATAGATAAAATTAATTTAACAATTGCAAATTCCAGAAAACGATCGAGACGCTAAAGTTAAATAATGGAGTGTTATATTCTTTCCTTTAAATTAAGGAAAAATTTCAAAATAGCACTTGATCTTTCATACAAATCACACACAGGCACCTGACCTTTTAAAATTATCAAAAAAACATCTGACCTATTTAAAAATCCATCAATTTTACACCCATCGTTAACTTTCCATCCAAAACAGACGGAAATGCTGAAAATGTGCATTTTGACACAAATATTGGCAAAACAAGATTAAGGCTCATTTTGGCAAAACACAATATTATACTCATAAACAAGATTAAGGCTCGATTTGGTTTTAAAAGTCAATTAATAACTTAATTTTTGTATTTATTCAAAAGAAAAAAAGCGCATTTGTTAGTTTTGCGTCAAGACGAATTAATAAGTTACAAAAATTACTTAACTTTTCAATTCAAACCCACCCTAAATAAGGAATCAAATTTAATTTAGTAATTAAATACCTATAACTATGCAGCCAAATAAGATTACTCCGTATTAAAACAAAGAAAAAGGCAAAAACAAAAAATATAGAATAGTCAAGTTTAATTTACTAATTAAATACCCATGACTTGGCACTTTTCACACATTCCCAAGACTATCATATATTTTTTGTTTTTTCCTTTTCCTTCGTTTTATATAGAGTAATCTTATTTGACTGTATAATTATGGTTATTTAATTACTAAATTAAGCTTGATTTCTTATTTAGGGTGGGTTTGGATTGAAAAGTTAAGTAATTTTTGTGACTTATTGATTCATCTTGACGCAAAACTAACAAATGCACTTTTTTCATTTGAATAAAGACAAAAATTAAGTTATTAATTGACTTTTAAAGCCAAATCGAGTCTTAATCTTGTTTATGAGTATAATATTGTGTTTTGCCAAAATGAGCCTTAATCTTGTTTTGCTAATATTCGTGCCAAAATGCACACTTTCAGCATTTCCATCTATTTTGGATGGAAAGTTAACGGCGGGTGTAAAATTGATGGATTTTTAAATAAGTCAGGTGTTTTTTTGATAATTTTAAAAGGTCAGATGCCTATATGTGATTTGTGTGAAAGATCAGGTGCTATTTTGAAATTTTCCCTTAAATTAACGAATGAATCATCTTTTAATTTGTTTGTTAATTATAGAGACTTAAGATAGTAGTTTAATTAAGTTTGTCTCATTCCATAGTCTTTTCTTAGTTTAACACCACCAAAAGCATTATATATGAATGTTTCTCAACTGACTTTGTCCAGTGGAAAACACATGATCACACCCAATATTGTTGTTCATTTAATTGTGTCTAATGGATTGAACACTTCTCTGCGCGCATTTTGAACATTTATCATTGAATTTGCATGCGATGCTAGCTGATCCAATAGAAAAAAGAAATGACATGAATAACATGTACTCCATAAACCAAGCTAGAATCCTCTCATGTTATATATCTTAATCAATAGGAATGAATCTTTTATTGCTCAAAATTCGGCAATAATAAAGCCAACGATTGTGAATCAAAATGAATTGCAACAAACTTTAATTTGCAAAGTAAGATTAAGTGCTAGTAAGATTAAGGACGTGAGAAAACCGAGTCTATGCGCAGCGGAAGCGCAGTCATGATTTTTAAGGTTGATAGGACACTGAACATTTTGAGGTTATTAGGATGTCTAAATTTTTGAGGTTATGTGAACGCTAAATTTCGAGGATGAAATTTTCTAAGGTGGGGAGATTGTTAAATCCGTTAATTTTAGTATTTATAGCCTTTTTTGCCGTTTGGAACAAAATGGAAAAAAGAAAATAGATGGTCCCCCATTACCATGTCTTGGACGTGTTGCTGGAGAGGAGGTGACTAGTAAATTGCCTTGGTTCATTTTGACACCAATATCCACTATTGACACATCATGCTTTAGGAAGCCAATATAACCCAAAAGGCAAGAGTCTTGTTCTATTTTGCTGTGTTGTACCGAGAAAATCGAGAGAGATGTTAGTAAATATATTCATCTAATTGGTGTGAGAGGTGGAAGAAAACAGTGGACTCTTAGAGTTGGAAAATTAAAAAGTTCAGATTATTTGGGCTCCATAAGGATCTGACGGTAAGATGGAGTTTGGTGACAATGGAATTTCGGTATATAGTTCACAATGCCAAGATTGTGTATTCAACGGCCATAATCATGATTTGAGGTATCAGGGTAGTGTGCAATACATTCCTAACTAAATCTCTTTGCAAAGAGTATTATTTGATTCTCTCATATTTGTACTCATTTGATGTCCAAGTTTCTTGATTCGATTATCATCACTTCTTGTACCGTGACATAAGGAAATATTTTGCTAAAAGCCATGGAATAGATTGATACATGTACAAGCCCACCGAGTCAGAGAGTTATGAACGATGTACGATAGACTACCCTACGGGGAGTTTAGAATGTCTATGGGGCCCAAGTGCCCAATACAGATGTTGACCTAGGTGGTGCATGACATGTTACCGAGATGAGCCGAGTAGGAGGCTACAAATGAAAACGTTCAAAATGATCCTACTTAATTTGTTATCATCGTTTATTGAGCATATTCTTATTGCTAACCGTGTTAATTGTCCTCATATTGCATGTACTACCCGGGCATTTTATATTTCTTATTGCTAATCATGTTAATTGTCCTCGTATTGCATGCACTACCCGGGCGTTTTCTATTTTTTAGGTGCAGAGAAAGTTAGTGGGGACCAAGTTGGAGTATTTGTAGGTTTAAGCTTTATAGAGATTGTTTAGAAAATATGTAGCATTTTGGAGGTTTTTAGGGCCCACCATGTATATTTATCTTGAGGATTTGTAATTATTGAAGATGTACTTATTTTGAGGCAATGTAAAAATTCGGGTCTTGGTCAAGGCCTTAGATTTAGAAGTTTGCTTCCTCGTAAGTTTTTAAGTTCAAAACCTCACATGTGCTATTAATTTCTTTGGAGCCATCTCATACAAAGCAATTGCTCCGACTTTAATTGAGATCCTTTCAAATGGACGGTGGAATTAGGCCCTCATAATTAGTCAAGGTACACGTAAACTAGTTCGGACACCTAAATTATCAAAAAAAGAAGTACATGAGAATGGTCATGTACGAGCATTAATTACAGCAAGGGACTTAACCAAGCTTGTAGGTTTAACTCTTACGTCAAGAATGAAGAAAAATTCCTAGAACCATTGGAAGTTTACCCGAAAACTTACAAAACTTTTCAACTCCTAAAATGAAAACTGAAAAGTCACAAAACTCTTCAACTCACGTTTGGGACTTATACACCCACCGTTAAACATCACTAAAAGCAATGTAGACTCTTCATCTTCCACACAATCACATGGGAGAGACAGTTTCTCATTCATCTCTTAACGATTTTTTGTTCATTTATTAATGATTTAAACTCCTTACATAATTGTGTTAAAAAAAAAAAAAACTTGACATAATAGTATCTAAAACCACTCGGACCCACTGAAAAGGTGTTTAGAGCCCGTTCCACTTTCTTTCTAAACCTTCCTTTTCAAAAAGAAGGTAATTTCAAACTCACATATTATGAAAATGAAAAATAATTTTTCGATTTTTTTTGCACTGTTTAAAATATCTCAATAAGATCTATCAAACAAGATTCATATTTGTAGAAAAATTATTTGCATAAACACATAATTTTTGAACTTAAAATTAACTTCTTTTTCAAAAAGAACTTTTAAAAAGAAACTGAATCGCCTTCTTAGACCCACTGTAGATTTGAGCTTAAAATTGCAAAAACTCCATTGAACAAAAAATCATTTTCCAAAGAAACCACGTAGTGTGGTTGGCTCCTTATTCTCCATCTCAAGAGAGCGATTTTGAGTTCGAATTCTCATGGAGGAGGTGCTAACAACTAACGCCTGACATCCTATTGTTTGGCAAAAAAATAATAATAAATCATTTTCCCATGACCTTTCCCACGCTCCAAGACACTGGACCTAGGGTTGTCCAATAGATGAACCAAATCATCCAATCCGCACCAAACTAAGGCATGCAATGGACAAATACAGATCTAAAAATATTAATTCTGACGGATCCGGTTCGGTTCGGTTCTGTCCAATCCACAATATTCCTATTTCTCTTCCGAAGGTTATGGATGATGTTTTGTAATTTGAACAAAATTTCAGTGATAATAAAGAAATAAACATGTATTTTAGGATATTTTTATATTGAAAATGTTAATACTAGTAATTTTCTCTACTTTTTTGGTACATTAAAATTTAAATCAAGTTCATGTTCTAGTCCAGTTCCAAGTTCAAGTGTTTTGACATCTAATAGTTTATATTTACATATTAGGGTGGATGAATGTCACTTAATTCTAAGTAATGTTAATTTAGACTTTTGTTTGAATTTGTGGTACACTTGATTGGACTTAAAATTTTGGGACTTACAAAAAAAAAAATTGTACGCTCAAATCCGCTAAAACCACCCAAATTGATCTACTGAAACCGCATCCAAACCGAACCAATCAAACAACGCTACGGACGGTTGACGGATAGAGAAAACGACAATCCGCCACGAGCCGATTGGGAACCGGACCGGTCCGAATCAAACCGATCCACGGGCAACCCTAACTACACCTATCCAATAGGATGAAATCGGTTCTATTCTATTTCCGTTTGAACAAAAAAAAGAAAGAAATTGGTTCGACTCAGTCGGTTTATGACCATTTTCGCCACCGAATCAAACAAGTCGGTTTTTAGATTTCATGAACCGAAGCCACCCGATGAAAGGGGTAAACCGTTTGGTTCGGTGTGTAGTTCAAATCGGTCAGTGACTGCTCCCAAGATATTAACCACAACTGAACCAAATTTACACAAACTAATGCAACTGGGCCTTGAATTGCAACTCACAATGACTTGGCCGGCGTTGAGTTGTGAAGGGTCTCATAGGTTCTTCGGGGAAAAGCGGCTGGGGAAGTGGGAACATGACAACGTGTAACGGAGAATAACATGTGATGTGGAGATGAAGTGATGGACGACTACGATTAAAGCCAACTTATGTGGTCTAATAATCTCTTTCATTACCTTAAGTTTATGTTTGTAGGTAGAGATGGCAATTCAACCTGGCCACCCCGCCCCCAATCGGTTGCGAATTTTTATTAAATTTTTCAGGGATCAGGTCGGGATCAGGGAGTATTGAAGAAACCCAGTTGGGTGCAGTTAGATATTATCTCATCCCGTATCTGCTCCGTAATTTTTTAAGCATGAAAATGCATTTTATTCTTGTATTTTTACCCTTGCAAATAAAGTACCACAGTATATTAATCATTTCTTCCATTTTGCTCTTACAGAGTAGATTTTGGGTTTAATAGTTATTTTACGAACTTCTATTTTTGGTGCCCACTTATTTGGAGTCTACAACATATTTTCTTAAGATGTAAAAAAAATATAGGAGAGAGGCGGGTGGATAAACCCGATACCCTAAACCCGTTAGGGGCAGTGCAGGATACCCATACATAACCTGGGTAGAGATTCGGGCAGGGCTAAATTTATGGGGCGGGGGCGGGTTATGGCAAAACCTACCCCTTTGCCTTTCCTATTTGTAGATTCCTTAGATTGACATGGAACCACGGTTTTTTTTTTTTTGGAAGATCAATGACCTTCATTCATAGTAAAAAAAAAGTATAATGTGTTATCGTCGTTACAATAATTAAGACACCCTAGTGACGAGCGAAGGCCAAAAAAGGGTCTAAAGAATAGAATATAGAGTACTGACCCGCAAAACACAAAATGCACAAAGAACTATGCAATCGCCAGAAGATAAAGGCTAACAAAAAGTTTAGGGATGCCAACGACAAGCGAAGGCCAACTTAAGGCCTAAGGAACAAAGCACAGTGTGGGAAGTGTAGAAATTGTGTGCGGGGCAAAACAAAAACACAACGGTTTTGTTCAGATAGGAGTTATGGTTTTGTTTTTGGGTAATGATTGTGGAGAGAAATAGGGGTAATGGTTGGAGAGATATAGAGAGAAAAAGTTAAATTAATAATTGAAATAGGAGTAATGATTAGAGAGAGATATGAACAATGATTGAAAACAAAAATGAAAGTGAAAACTAAAATGAAAACCGAACAAAGGCAACATAAATAAATGCAACAAAAAGCTAAGCGAAATGCATCTTTTAGAACCGGAACCGTCAAACAACCATCCGGCTTCAAGCGAGCCAAGAACATAGCGCCTCAAGTCTCAGCTCAACAAACCGTGGTGACCAAGTCATGACTTGAGGCAACCAAATGGAACAGATAACTTGAGCCAAAACAGTACTGACCAAACATGCTTTAAAAAAAAAAAAAAAGAACACAAAACCCCAACTCGAGAAATGCGGCCACGCAAGGGTTAGTTCTGATCGGAGCCGACAGGGAAGGGGAGGACGAGTAGGGGAGTCGGATCCAGTTTGAAGAGGGAAGAACAAGGGGACCGATAGACCGGGAAGGGGACGTCGATCAGAGAGATCAATTGAGCTAGCCAATCGGACAAGGAAAAAGGTGATTGGAGGAGGTTGTTGATCGATTGGGTGAAAGAGAAAGAAGGGCATTGCTGCTCGCCGGGGAAGTGAGGAACGGAGAGGGAAGTTGAGCAAGCAAGGAATCAGGCCTGCGTGGC
>BPLS01030154.1:148667-163815 GCA_019656275.1 Rhododendron kiyosumense | reverse complement strand
GTCTTGAATTCATAGCTTTTACATAACAATTTTTAATATTTGGACAAAACGAGCTATTTGTGTTTTGTTTTTATATATAGTTTCTCAAATTCATCTAAAATAGCCGCAAGACAGCTGAACCTTGGAACAATTTCACAAGCACATGTCGGCCCCCTTTCAGATGTAGGTTAATTGAGTATAAACTTTGCAAAACTACGAAATGAATCACTCAATGCTCACATTTGTGGAACAATTTTTCATAATTTTCATTCCGACACAACAACTCTAATTATCCCCCTTTATTTGCAAAATCCAAAAAAAACAAAAACTTCTTATCTAAACAACCCATAAGCCGCCAGACCTGCAGTGGCGGCTCTGGTGACATCTCCGGCGACAGGAGGTTTATTTTTCCGTTTTTTCTTGTTTCTCTCCTTTAATGGAGATCTTGGTTTTCTGCGTGGAACACTCTTTGCCCTCTATGGGTATTGCCTCACCCCTGTGGGTAGGTTTCTCCTATACTAAGTGTATTCTCATCCAAATCATATGGATAATCCGATTATCGTGGGTTTGTTCCCATCGACGGGCTCTGATTTGGGGTTTGTAGTCCTTTGGGCGGATTTTGATTAATCAAAATTCCCGAGTTTGGTTAAAAAAAAAAAGACCTCATAATAAAAACTAATGTCCAAATGAAATTAATGCCTATAATAGTGAAGGCGGTAATTCCATTCAAATTAGGGAAAATGATGGCCAATGACGTATTTTGATAATTAATACCTGCCAAGGACATTTTCAGTATTAACAAATGTTCTTAGTTTGTTCTTGACGGGTATTAATTATCAAAACACGTCCTGAACCGTCATTTTCCCTTCAAACTACGTTACTAGGTTGTGCGGAATGAGTTTTGGAAACAAATTCTTGCAATGCGAACAACCACCATAAAATCTCTGTAACACTTGAACTTCGTTTTAGGCCTTCTCCGTTGAGCTGACTCTAGATACCTGCACGTTAACCTTTCGTGAGTGGAAGCTTTCTTGCACAACCATAAAGTCTTAGCAATTGAATTTAACAACTTGGTCAGCACTTTTGATAATCTGCTATATAAACCAGCCTGCGCACATCTCAATTAATTTTAGAGTTTAAAAATTAACGATTGGACAAATTCTCATGTGGCCCCATGATTGAGAATATTTGGCCTTCGTAAAATTTAATGCAACGTAATGAATTAAAGAACAAACATTTATCATATTTCTCATGTTCACTGACTTCCTTAAGTTAATGACTTGGTCATCACTTAAAACACAAGACTAATGAAGTCACTTTCCCTTGTATAATAAGATATAGGACAAAGCTAGCATGCTCAAAAAATGAAAATTTTCAATAAACAATTAATCACTACTCAAAAGTTTAGAAGGTATTACATCGCATAGTGGGTAAGTTACGTATGTGTCGATGTTTCTTGTCTTTGTTTCAAAACCTAGATGGTCCCACCAAGCTTGCGTCGTTTAACAAACCTAACCAAAGGTTGGACCGGATTAGGATGGCAAAGTTGCTTTACTAAATGACGGGCAAAATTTGTCGTGACTTTTCTAGTGCAAATCGCAAGTGCAGATTGCCACGAAGTAATAGAGAAAGGACTTATTCACAGTTCTGTGCAATCTCAATCGTTCATTCGCGCAATTAATAGTTAAGATGTGTTTTTAATTTTGACCGGTCAAAATTAATATATTACCAGTTGATGAATCAGCTTTGTGAATAGCTCCGACCTGGACCTACAAAACAAAGCCAACAGCTTGAGTCACCGGTGTGGCAACATGCCTACCACCCTCCGATGCCTAAGTTAGTAGAATTCTTATTTTAGTGAGAGAATTGAGATTCTTGGTTGTGGAGTTTCGTACCTTGTGTTGGAGTTCTATCGTCATATTTATAAGCAATTTAGTTGGAGGTTGAGTCCTTATAGAACTGTATCTCGTAGATTCCAGATCACCACATTGAGGAATGTGGAGTTCTGCCTTAGTTAGGAGTCTATGGGTGTCCTGTCTTGGTCAGGAATCTTTTCCCATCGTTGATTATGCATATCTCTGGTATTTTATGCTTATCTTGGCTTTCCCCTATCCCTTTAAGATTAGGGTTTCTTGATGTGACATTTTTATCTGAACAAGTATATCCCGTGGGTGATACCGTAGATACTCTGCTTTTTGTTGTAGCTAGGGACCGGAGCTGATCCTTGGACCCTCTTTCAGCTTCGTCTGGAGGACGGAGCTAGAAGGTCACGACTCTATTTCAAGTATGCACCTGAGGAGATTTGGCAAAGCTAGCTCTCACTCCCCAGATCCGTAATTCTTGCAGTGCTGAGCTCCTTAGGTCTATCCTACTTATTAGGTACTCCCCTATTTCTAATCTCTAGGTTCACTTTAGAGGTTAGGAACATTGAAAAGACCTAAATGGCAGTCACCGCTTTTTTTTCTTTTGTAGATGGTTTTAAATACGTGGATGACGCCGTGGGACAGGTTTCTTTTCCCCTGCTGTTTTAGCGTTTTAGAGGTGGACAACGAAGATTAAGGGGCCGTTCTCGACATTGATGCTCATCGTTTAAGCTCCTCATTGCTTCGATCAGGCTTTATCAGAGAGGCATTTTGCTCAAGCGGTTTTCTGTATGAGACCCTTCTTCTTCGTCCCTCTTAGAGCCCATTCTCGCTTAGGTACGTTCTTCTTTATGCTCTTTCTCCTCTTTTAAAACTGGATTCTCTCCCTAGTGTATAGATTCCGAACCTTGCGCAGGTTATTCCTGGGGAGTTCATCTGTGCGAGGTTGGTATGGTTTGTTTCCATTAACTTTTATTCCCCCATCATTGAGGATTTTACCCCTTACTTTGTTGTGCTTCAAAACAGGGTGTTTCGAGTGATCCTGCTTCTCTCCGTTAATTTGTATCCTAAGTTTTCCATCAGAACCCTAATGTTTGAAGGATTTATCAATTTCTCTTCTGTCCTGAACGCTGAAGAGTCATTGGAAGAGGAGGAGGTATCGTTACACCGTAAGTGGTGGTAATATTAGGGTTCTGTCCAACAAAGGGCCATCGTGAAGTGTTAAGCCCTCGTCGCCTCCTACTTCTTCGTCAACGGGTTCCCGTAGGATTCCCGTTTTTTCTGCTTCTAACATCCTTTCTACGATTACGAACGAAGAGTTAGCTGTCCTTAGGGTTAGATACTCTATTCCATCGTTTGTTTCCCTTAGGAAACCTTCTAGTTTAGAAAGGGCTTGCTCTTTCGTTGAAAATGAGACTTGTCTCTATACTGGCGCCTTAGAATGAGGTTTGCGCCTACCCCTCCCCATGGTGGTGAGGGATATCTTGAGTTTTCTTGGTTTGGCACCTGGCTAAATTATACCCAATTCTTGGCGCCTCTTAATAGGTTGTGCAGCGCTGTGGGGGGCGATGTCGGATGGGCAAATTTCTTTGATGAAGGGGCCTTTCTTGAATCAGTTTTCAGTCAAAGAAGCCCCAGGTGGCACCGGGTGGTATTATTTCACAAAAAGGCCTGGCGAAGGAAAGTTAGTCACAGAGCTCCCTGCTGTGAATAAAAATTGGAAAGATAAGTTCTTTTTTGTGGGTGGCGATGGTTGGGAACTCCCTAGTTGGGAGGTTGGAACATATACCCCTCGGATCCCTAGTAGGTGGGGGATTCCCATCACAAATTGTAAGCTATTGCTTCCCTTCTATCCCGTAACTTTATGAATTTATTCATATGCTTATGAATCCCTTTTATTTCTGTAGCTAGAGCTCCATTTCCTTTGAGCCCTGCCCTGAAGGCAGAGCTTCAGCAAGCTAAGAGCTATTCAGTTCATAGCTGGGAATTACTTGTGACTCCAGAGTCTTTGGCCACGTATCTACTGGGTCCAGAAACATCTCGTGAGGCCTTAGCCCTTTCCAGAGGTACTTAATGTTTTTATTTTCGGCATTTCACTGTATGCTGACTTTCTCATGATTTTCATTTCCTTTCTTTTCAGAAGAAGAGAGTGGAGGTAACGAGATGGCACCAAAAATGGATAAAGCCTTGCTGGCCCAATTGAAAGCTGAGAGGGCAAAGCAATCGTCTGGGGTTGTGGCTCCAAAAAGAAAGAGCTCCTGTCTTCAGAAGGAGCTGAATGTTGAGAGCTTCTTGGATGTCAACCTTTCTACAAACCCTGCCCTTGACTTAGTGGTTGAGCAAATAACTGGAGAAGAGACCGAGAAATCTAAGAGACAGGCGAAGGGAGCAGCTATAGAAAGTACCCCACCTGCCAAAAGGGCAAAGGCTCTGTTGGCCCTTCTGTGTTGGGCAATTATCAGGAGGCCCTCGAGCATGCTTTTGGGCTACTCTGTGCAGCTGATCAAGATTTTATGGTGGGGATGTCTCTCCAAGCAATGGGGGAACAGATGTTGGTCGAATTGGCCATGGTATGCTCCTCGTTTCTGCCTGAATACCTCATTGATCATTTATTGCTTCTTTCCTGACCCTTCTTTTCTTCTGGCAAGCTTTGGCTCGTGGCCGATACCTTGCCTCTCAGAGCCTTAGCCTGGGAAAACAAGTGGTCACCCTTACCGAGGCTAATTTGAGGCTTACAACACAAGGTGCTTCCATGGCTACAGAACTTCAAAAGGTGACCAAGGAAAAAGATGTCATGCTTGAATCAAAGAGGGGCTTAGAGGAGGAGAGAGACACTGCCGTGGCGACTGCCCTGAGTTTGGAGCAGAAGATTTCTAAATGAGACGTGGAGATGGAGAAGTATAGGACCATAAGTCTGGGGATACTGGAAAAGGTGAAGAATGCTCATAGGGAAGCCATTGATCTCTTCCTGCGGTCTCCTGAATATCGTCAGGACATCACCCAACAATACTTTGATGGGTTTGAAGCCATGAGGAGCCGGGCAGCCTTAGCTTTTCCAAATTTGAATTTTTCCAAATTTGAGGTTGATGATGAAGAGGGGCCCTCTGGTTTTGACGAAGGACAGAAGGGAGAGGAAGAAGGAGACGACGCGGCATCTAAGGACACATCTATCCCGAGCTCTTCGATTGCATCCCTTCTCCATACTCCAAAAAAAGTCTCTCTTCCTCTTGAATCTCAAACTCTAGCAGTAATAGCCCCGGGCCCCTCGTCAGGTGATGGGCAAGCTATTTGATAGTTCCAGCTTGGGCCTTTGAATGGCCTTAGAAACTTTTAATTCATTTGGGTCTGTAACTAAACACACTTTAGCAATTTCGTACTTTTAACTGTGTTTCTTTGGGTGTGGCCGTTTAGTTTAGCCTTGACTCTTACTTGAGGATGATCTTGGTGAGATCATGTTTTGGGGCCTTTTTTAAAGGCTGTTTTGCTTTGGATAACAGGTACATGTGCAATTTGAATGAAATGGTGCTTTCACTTTATGCTATGGCAATTTTGTACAGTCTCTGTGCACATTATGCGTATAGACTTCTATCGACTTTTGTCATTTTCTATCCCTGTTATAGCTACGTCAAGCCTCTTGAGCTTTAGGCTTGAAGTCAAGGGGCATACCCTTTAGAGCATCAAGTTTTGAAGCTAGGGATTCTATCCAGAGCTTTTTCTTGTTCTTTTATTGCATAGCTTTACTATGCATCACTCCCCTAAGTATGGTCATTGCTTGCGTCCAAACAATGGAGACATTTATTAGATTTTCCCTTGGGATATCTATTAGATGAGTTATAATTCTGTAGATTGCATAGCTGGGCTATGTTTATGAGCTCAAAAATTTTCCTAAACTTATGGCATAGCCGTGCTATATCTGTGAGCTTAGATATTTTCCTAAGCTCTTTTCTAAATGCATAGTTGTGCAACGTCTGTGAGCTGGGATATTTTCCTAAGCTCTTTTTGTTGCATAGCTGTGCTACGTCTGTGAGCTTGGATAATTTTCCTAAACTCTTTTTGTTACATAGTTGTGCTACGTCTGTTAGCTTGGACATTTTTCCTAAGCTCTTTTTGTTACATAGTTGTGCTACGTCTGCAAGTTTGGACATTTTTTCTAAGCTCTTTTTGTTGGGTTTATTGGGTGGTAGTATTCCTACTCCCCTAAGTATAATAAATAATTTGCATGTAAACAATTAATATACTTATTTGTTGTTGCCTGTAGAATTACTTATGTGTTTTTTACACACTAGATTGGCCCTTGGGGTTTAAATCCTTTGCTTTAATTAAAAGCCATTGTTTCAACTGCTAGAGGTAATCGGAGGTGTGCCTTCCCATTACTCTAAGCAGTGGAAGTGGTGGTTTTAATTGTAGTTTTGATCGCGATCATGTTGATTGGTTTAGTGGGTGGTTAGTGAACCGTCTAAATTATGCTATAAAAAACAATGACTGTGATGGGTTTTTCCCCATTCCATAATCAACTTCCATTCGTAATGGCAAACAACAAGCAAATTTCTGAGTTGTGCCAGGAGCTACAACACTTGAAGACAACCATCAATGGGCTGTCTTCAAAGATGGAGGCTATGGCGGAATCAATTTCCGTCATGGAGAAGACCATTCACATGTTGCTGATAGCCAACTGGGATTAATTAGAGGCTTTCCGAGGGCAACCGACGCCACCAATTCCCTCCCCTCCAAGGGAGGGAGGTAGTGATTAGGTTGTAACTTCGTGGGTTTTACCCATAAAATTTTTATGTAAAAGCTGTCCACACCCCTTAGGGTGTGGATTTATTAATAAAATTTAAATTATTTTATTATTTGCTTCTCTTTTCTATATCATGCGTACAGGAGGAAAAGTGAACAATTGTCCCTCGTGGGGGGTTTTATTGGCCTCAGGGCTAATAAGTAGAACAAGTGGTCCAAAAGAAAACTTTGCTACTAAAGTTTTATTGAAAACAGAAGGTTTCCTAAAAACAGAAATAAAACTTCCTAAAAACAGAAATAAACTTCCTCTGTAAAGACCTACTTGTAGTATTTCTTGAGATGTTCTGCATTCCATGAATTTGGCAGCTCTTTTCCCCTTAGGTTGCGAGCCTATATGCACCAGCCTTGACATGGTGCAAGACCTGATAGGGTCCTTCCCAGTTTGAGCTGAGCTTTCCTACCTTCTTCCCAGTCAGATCCACTTTCCTTAGAACTAGATCTCCAGAACGAAAACCTCTTGGCCTAACCTGTGCTTCATGATATTTGACCATTCTTTGCTTGTAAACGGCTACTTTGGCCATTGTTGTTTCCCTTGTTTCTTCTAAGAGGTCTAGCTCAGCCCTGAGATCCTCCTGGTTTTCTTGTTGATCGATGCTTGCAGTCCTGTAGTTGAGGAGTTCAACTTCAATGGGGACTACTGCTTCTGCCCCAAATGCAAGGGAGTACGGAGTTTCTCCAATTGTAGTTCGAGGTGTTGTTCGATATGCCCATAGCACATTATAAAACTCATCTGGCCAAGCTCCTTTGGCCTCTCCTAGCCTCTTCATAATTCCCTTTTTGATGGTTCGATTCGTAACTTCGACCCGCCCATTAGCTTTTGGATGAACTTTGGATGCATAATGTACATGTATTCCCTTAGAAATACAGTACACTTTAAACTGGGCATTGTTAAATTGTTTCCCTCGGTCCGTAACAATGACTCGTGGCAATCCAAATCGACTAATAATCAATTTCCACAAGAAATTAATTGTAACCTCTGTTGTGATTGTGGCCAATGCCTTAGCTTCGACCCACTTTGTAAAGTAATCCACTGCTATAATGGCATGCTGGACTTGGCTTGCTGCCATGGAAAGCGGGCCAATCAAGTCTAGTCCCCATTGGGCGAATGGCCAAGGTCCTTTCATTGGGGTTAAGACCGTAGGTGATCCATGAATGATGTTTGCAAAGCGTTGACACTTCTCACATTTCTGGACCATAGAGTTGCAATCCTTTTGCATGCTAGACTAGTAGTATCCCAACCTAAGGATTTTGTAGGCTAACATGCGGCCACCTTGGTGATCCCCGCATACTCCTTGGTGGACTTCTTCCATGGCTTGTGTAGATTCCGCCGCGGTTAGACATCTTAGGTATGGCAATGAAAAGCTTCTTCTATATAGCACGTCTCCCATGATCAGGTATTTTGCAGCTTTGATCCTGAGCTGCTTGTCTTTGACCTTGTCATCTGGTAGTGTCTCATTTGTTATGTAATCAATTATGGGACCTGTCCATGAATCACTGTAATTGATAACTTGTACCTGTATGTCTAGGGCAAAGATACTTGGCAACTCTAAGTATTTTACTGGTGCATTCTGTGGAATAACATCCTCTTTGGCCGTGGCCAGCTTCGCCGAATAATCAGCTTCATTGTTCTCCTCCCTTAGGATTCTGACAATATTAAAGCTTTGCAGCTTTGTAATTTGGGCTTTCACTCTATCCAAATACTTCTGCATTACTTCTTCCTTCACAGCATATTCTCTTAGGACTTGTCCTACGACTAGCTGTGAATCACTTTTAGCCAGCACGTGGCTAACACCAACGGCGCTTGCTAGCTCTAGTCCACCACTAGAGCTTCGTATTCGGCCTCATTGTTGGTTACCTTGAACTCAAATCTAAGTGCGTAGCTCAAGCGTTGCGCTTTAGGGGATGTTAGAATTAAACCAGCTCCGCTTGTTTCTCTGGTTGTTGATCTGTCAACCTGAAGGACCCAAGGTTTGGGTTCTTCTTTGGGGAGCTCTTCTGGTTCTGGGTATGTGTATTCTGCAAGGAAGTCTGCCAGCACCTGTGCTTTGATGGCAATTCGAGGCTTATACTCTATATCAAACTCGCCAAGTTCTATTGACCATTGAATCAACCGGCCTGATGTCTCTGGGCAGTGAAGAATTCTTCTAAGCGGTTGGTCTATTAGCACTTTGATTGAATGAGCCTAGAAGTATGGCTGTAGCCTTCTAGCTGCTATCACCATCGCAAAGGCTACTTTTTCAGCCCTGGGATATCTCAGCTCAGCTCCCCTTAGCGCCCTGCTGGTATAGTATACTAGGAGTTGAGCCCTCTGCTCCTCCCGGATCAAAACTGTGCTGACGGCATGAGGGGAGACATCTAGGTAGAGGAATAGGTTCTCTCTGTCTTAAGTCCTACTTAGCAGCGACGATGATGTCAAGTACTCTTTTAGTTGGGTGAAGGCTGTTTCCTCTGTGGTCGTCCATTCAAATGCTTTTTTCAGAACCTTAAAGAATGTTTGACACTTATCAGTTGCTCGTGAGATAAACTTGCTTAATGCTGCAACTTGTCCTGTTAGCTTTTGGACCTCCTTGATATTCCGTGGTGAACGCATGGTGAGTATAGCCTGAATCTTTTCAGCGTTTGCTTTGATGCCTCGTTGAAACACCATGAAGCCTAAAAACTTTCCT
The DNA here is from genome assembly GCA_019656275.1 of Rhododendron kiyosumense. Lineage (NCBI taxonomy): Eukaryota > Viridiplantae > Streptophyta > Magnoliopsida > Ericales > Ericaceae > Rhododendron > Rhododendron kiyosumense. The sequence continues at coordinate 154,511 of BPLS01030154.1, read as the reverse complement.
AAGGAGATTCCGAAATCACATTTTGTTGAGTTGAGCTTCATTTGATATTTTTTGAGAACCTAAAAGGTTTCTTCCAAATCTGTAACATGGTTTTGTGTCTTTGTACTTTTAACCAGCATGTCGTCTACGCATACTTCTACGTTACGTCTGATCTGTTGCTTGAACATCTTGTTGACCAACCTCTGGTATATCACCGCTGCATTCTTGAGACCGAAGGTCATCACTTTATAGCAATACAATCCCTTGTCGGTAATAAATGAGGTTTTTTCTTGATCTCCTTCGTGCATTTGGATTTGTTTGTATCCTGAAAATGCAGCCATGAAGCTGAGCAGCTCATGCCCAGCAGTGGAATCCACCGAGGAGTCAATTCTTGCCAAAGGAAAGCTATCTTTTGGACATGCTTTATTGAGGTCAGTGAAATCTACACACATTCTCCATTTGCCATTGTCTTTCTTTACCATGATGAAGTTAGCCAGCCAGTCGGGGTAGAGAACTTTGCAGATGGATCCTGCTTGTGTGAGCTTATTTACTTCCTTGGAAGCAACTTCATTTCATTCCGGAGCAATGGTTTTTTTCTTCTGCTTGACAGGACGTATCGTAGGGTCAACGTTCAGCTTATGAGATATGATCCTTAGGTCAATTCCTGGGATGTCCTCGTGGGACCATGCAAAAATGTCTTTGTTCTTTCTTAGGAATTGTAGTAGCTCCGATTTCGCAGCCGTGCTCAATCCTGTTCCAATTCTCACTGTCTTTCCTGGTTGCCGTGGCTCCACGAGCTCTTCTACAGGCTCTCCATGTTAGAGCTTTTGTTCATCTCGTGTGTCGAGACTCTTTACATTCATGGTAATGTTAGCTCCTCTTAGTAAGGTAACGTAACACTCTCGTGCTGCTTTTTGATCTCCTCTGACACAGGCAACTCCTTCTGACGTTGGGAACTTTATCATCAAATGGTATGTGGAGATTATTGCCCCGATCTTATTCAGAGTTGTTCTTCCCAATATTGCATTATATGCCGAGGGGCAGTCGTCTACTATGAAATCAACCATACGTGTAATTTGATTTCCTTCTTCTCCCATAGTAATTGGTAGGGCTATCTGACCAGGTGGGTAAACAGGCACACCTGTAAATCCAACTAGTAGTGATGTCATAAGTCTTAGCCTTTCACGTCCAACATTTAATTGGTCATATGCATGGAGGTAGAGTATATCAATTGAGCTTTCACTGTCGATCAATACTCTATGTGTGAGGTAGTTTGCCACGACAATGGTTATAACCAGAGGGTCATCATGGGGGATCTGGATTCCCTTGACATCTTCTTCTGAGAAAATTATAGGTATTTCCTCCTTTTTCTGGAATTTGCTTGGTTGGCCAATCATATTGACCTCCAAATATTCCTCTGTTCTGAGTTTTCTTACGTTAGCTTTCCTAGCATTGCTGGATTCTCCACCTCCTGCAAATCCTCCTTGGATGACCTTGATCTCTCCAATGGGACCTATCTGGGGTGTAATGCCGTCTCTACCCTCCTTGCTTGTATCTTCCCTCCTGGATTGTTTCTGATGCTTCTTTGTTACAAAACGTTGAAGTCTTCCTTTTTGAATCAGATCCTCGATCCGTTGTTTCAGGTCAATGCAGTCATTTGTGCTGTGACCGTAGTCTCTATGAAACCTACAGTATTTGTCCTTAGCTCTCCTACTAGGATCGGATCTTAGCTTTCTAGGCCACTTGAGGTCTGGATCGTCTTGCAGGTTGCTGAGGATTTGCTCTGCCGTAGCTATGAGCGGAGTAAACTGCTTGTACTTGCCTTGGGGCGGTCCTCCGACTGCTCCCCTTTTTGGGGAGGACCTCAAGTCTACCCTCTTGTTCTTTGGTTCACCTCCCGTCTTGCGGGCAACTTCTTTCCTCCTTTTATCTATTGGAGGAAATTTGCCAACCTATGATGGTCCTGCTTGAGGATCAAAACCGTCACGTAAACGTCTTGCATAAACAGCTTCTTCTGCATTCATGTGCTTCTGGGCTCTAAGCATAAGCTCTGCCATGGTTTTGGGTGGCTCTTAGGATACAAGGTATAGGAATTGTCCTGAATACAACCCAGCTATGTATGCAGTTATGCTCACGTTATCGTCGGCTTCGTCTATTTGGACCACCTCTTTGTTGAACCTGGTGGTGTATTCTCTTAATGACTCCCATCTCCCTTGCTTCACTGTCAAGAGGTGTGTAGCGGGTTTGCCGTAGCACTATCCAGCAATGAAGTAACTTACAAAGCTTGTACTAAGCTCTTTGAAATTACGTATACTCCCAGGTGGAAGTTTATTAAACCATGCTCGGGCACTTCCCTTTAGGGTAACAGGGAATGCCCAACACATTACCTCATCTGGTACTGCTTGCAGATGCATCAAAGATTTGTATGTTTCCAAATGATCTAATGGGTCCATAGAGCCGTTGAATGTTTCCAACTGGGCATCTTAAACTTCCTTGGGAGAGGGAGTCCCATGACTTCGGGTATAAAAGCTAAATCTGTATTCTGTACCAACTCTTCGACCGTAGCAGGAGTTTGTGCTTTGATATGTTTCATTAACCCGTCAATCTGGTTTTCCATCTTGAGTAATGCCTCTTGTTCGTGGAGCGACCTCTCTTGGGTGGCTTGCCATACTTTCTATGATTTTGGCTTTCCTTCTCACCGGATTCGCCTTCTTCTGTGTCATCGTCGTCTTCGTGGCGACTGTTCTGTAAAGTCGGGATGCTTGGCTCGAAGATCTGCTTTCACAAGTCTGCTTTTTCTTGCAGCATAGTCTGTAACCCTTGAGTTAAAGTCTTTAGTTGTTCCTGCATATAGGCAAACGCTTCTGGTGTCATCTGATCACCTCCCGTTCTATTTGCTGCGACAGCCTTGGCTGCTTTTGTCGCCTTAACGGCCTTTTCGATGGTGGCGGCAGCCCGAGCAGCTTTTGCTGCCTTGGCTATCTCGGCTGCCCTGTCGGTCTTGGCCACAACGGCCTTTGTGGAGTCGTCGATACCCGTTTGTTTAGGATCTGAAGCCATTGTTGTTCTGCTTGATCGGGTTTCTACCATACAAAACTATTCACCGTAAGGAAAAAGTTGCTTCCCACAAATGGCGCCAGCTGGTGATTCAACTTTGTGAATAGCTCCGACCTAGACCTACAAAACAAAGCCAACAGCTTGAGTCACCAGTGTGGCGACGTGCCTAGCACCCTCTGATGCCTAAGTTAGTAGAATTCTTATTTTAGTGAGAGAATTGAGATTCTCTTGAGATTCTCGGTTGTGGAGTTTCGTACCTTGTGTTGGAGTTCTACCGTCATATTTATAGGCCCTTTAGTTGGAGGTTGAGTCCTTGTAGGACTGTATCTCGTAGATTCCGGATCACCACATTGAGGAATGTGGAGTCCTGCCTTAGTTAGGAATCTATGGGTGTCCTGCCTTGGTCAAGAATCTTTTCCCATCATTGATTATGCATCTCTGGTATTTTATGCTTATTTTGGCTTTCCCCTATCCTTTTAGGATTAGGGTTTCTTGGTGTGGCATCTTTATCTGAACAAGTATATCCCATGGGTGATACCGTAGATGCTCTGCTTCTTGTTGTAGCTAGGGACTGGAGCTGGTCCTTGGACCCTTTTCCAGCTTCGTCTAGAGAACGGAGCTGGAAGGTCACAGCTCTATTTCAAGTATGCTCCTGAGGAGATTTGGCAAGGCTAGCTCTCACTCCCCAAGTCCGTAATTCTTGTAGTGCTGAACTCCTTAGGTCTATCCTACTTATCACCAATCACAATTGATTTTCAATCCGGACTGTTCAAAACACTTTTGGACGCGCATGGTTTAGCACCATAAATCTCCTTTATGGGATGCTCTGTAAAGAAGATTTTCTGACGAAGTAGTATGTGTTTTGAAAAGTTCAAGGTCAATTTAGAAGGGAAAAAGAAAGAAACATGAGTGTCTTTTTCACGCAGTCTCTGTGAACAATCTGTTCATGGAGTGGCGTAATCTTAGCCAGGGACGGAGCTAGAATTTCATAGACACGAGTGCTGAATTATGAACAATAAGATTTTGAAATTTCAAGATTAGAAAATCTAATAGTTTGTTTGGTTTAGATTTTAAGGGAGATTTTTTGGATAATTAGTGGGAAGAGATAGAAAGAGAAATAAAATTAATAATTGAGGAAAAAACTTATGGGAGACCATGACTAGAGGGAGAAAATTAAGTTTTGGGACCCAAAACGAAAAGATTCTTAAGCATTTAAATGTCTAAATAACACCCAATACAAAATATAATTTTTAACAAATAAAAAAATAAATAATATTAATTTTTTTTTAAAAAAACCCCAAAGCAACACGGGAGCCGCGTATGCCCACATGTAGCTACGTCTCTGATCTCAGCTATCTATTCATGCAATCAATAATTGAGATTCGTTTTTAATTATAACCGATCACAATTAACTCTTCTCCAGAAAAGTTTCATTAACATCTTGACCGTCCAAAAGTGATGGTCATGATTGAGTACGGTAAATAAGTGTTTATATCACCTCCGTAAAGAAGATTTTCTCAAAAAACATTTATAAGGAAAAAAGATGATTGGAGGCTTTGGAAAAGCCAAGAGCAACTCATCAAAGTGGGATAAATGAACCCGATTTTGAGGAGTAATTATTCAGTGCTCGTGAAGCACCGCAGCAGCCTCTTCCACTACACAATTTCATGGAATCCGCACACTTGCTGATGGTGCAAGAAACTACACCTTACAGGGAGACGGCTAGAACAAAAACAAAAATCAACTAAAAAGAGCTCATACTCTCAATAGGATTTTGCAAAAGCAATTTAACGAACACATACTCAAAAAAACCCACTCTAGCACCTGGGAAAAAAAAAAAAAAAACCCTTAAATTACCAAATGCACTAAAAGTCTTGGGGGATTGAATGGTACGACCAATTTAAATTTAAATTTTAGTTAAGAGATATTCAACTAACCAAGCTCCATGACATCCAAATATTAAGCAATTAAAAGAGCCAACAAGAAGATTTACGTGGGAACCATTTAGGGTCAACACAGTCAAATTCTACTATATATCCATAAATCAAAAGGCTACAAGAGATACCAATTTAAGAATTACCCAGAAGCCTCTTGTGACACTAACTCTACCTTTTGATGATGTAGTACCCCGTCCTCCTCTATGATTCCAAGGACTCCACAAGGAAGCACATCTTGATCTATGAACTAAACCGGTACCGGATTCATCCAGCTCGTATAGGAGCAAAGGCAATGCGATACATGAAAAATGTGAACGTTTTTGCAAAATAATCAAGGGAGACATAACTATTCATCCTCAAACCTCATCTTACTTAAGTATTCATCCCGATCATTCTGAACAGTTATGTTTTCATTCTCAAATTTTTTAATCCCAATAGTGCCTTATATAAGATGTGAGGTATTATACACATACACCACGGATCCAATGAGGGATCCCGCACGGTGCTACCGTGCGGGACTCCCCTTTCCAGAGCAAATTTTGATGATCTGAGCCGTTTTAAGGGTACTTGATAGAAATCAACAAAAAAATGATCGAGAAGGGCTTGATCGGAGCAATTTTTTACTGAACCGTTCAATAAAAAACTATTCGGATCAAGTCCTTTCCAATCATTTTTTTTCCTGAATTCTTGCGAGTACCCTTAATATCACACTCTGATCACTTTGAACGGCTCGGATCATCAAAATTTGCTTAGAAAATGGGAGTCCCGCACGGTGCTGCCGTGCGGGATCTCTTATGGGATCCGGACTAATATAAGCACCGTGCGGGATTCCTTATGGGATCCGGACTAATATATATATATATATATATAT